>JANAVB010012633.1:0-67500 GCA_029216955.1 Iris pallida | reverse complement strand
GACGAGTCGTGTGGGAATATAATACTAGACTTGGCTAACTATCAATCAGAACTCCTATAGCTTGTAGTACAATGCAAGATACTCCCAATCTATAGTGTTTTAATTGACGTACAAAGCAGGATACTCTCAGTCGAGATTAGCCAATTCTAGTATCGATCTCCTCTCCTAATGGATACAAGGTCAAGTAGACTCCTATAAATTGTAGTACAATGCAAGATACTCCTAATTTATAGTGTCACAAGTCAAGTTAATCAATCAATCAATATATGCTATAGGTCATAGTACAATGTAAGATACTCCCAATCTATAGTATATCTCAAGTCAAGTCAATCAAGCAATATCAAGGTAGAAGAATCGGCTATAGGTCGTTGTACAATGTAAGATACTCCCAATCTATATGATATCTCAACTATAGTACAATGCAAGATAATCCCAGTCAAGAATAGTCAAGTCAAGAACAAAAAAAATGGCGATCCGATCAACTGTCTCAGAATCGGACCGTAGGGCCCGTAAAATGGCGATCCGATCAACTGTCTCAGAATCGGACCAAACTTGGCATGCAAGACCAAAAAAATGATACGGTCCTGTTGACGTAAGTTTCGTCTCGATCTGACGAGCGTGTACGAAGTAATTGAAAAACTTGCACAGAGGCCGATACGGTAAATTTTGACGGATACGCATCAAATTCTCGCGCACACGCGACTAATTTGATTTCCGTCAAAGCCCACACGACCACGAAGCCGTTATGCACCTTTTGATGCCTTCGGTTCGCGACCACTTCGTCCGGATTGGCGGGACACACGTCGTATCGAACAAATTTTCTAATTTTTGAAACATGTTTTCATGATTTTCAATCCGATTTCTACTACTGTCTAATCCACAATAAATAAAACTATTAATGAGGTTTCCATGCCCTATATGTGTCTTCAAGCGTGTTTAATTAGATTTTTGAAAACCTTAATATGTAGTTCGAAAACTGGCTTCCAATATGGATGATTGGACTGTTTTTCTGTTTCAAATCTGAACAGTTTTTCGGGATTTTTCCATCTATTTCTCGAGAAATTTAGTCCAGTATTTTAGAATCTAAAAGAAGGGACATGTAGGTGGTCAACTAGGCTTCGCTCTGAAACTTTTGGATCGCAAAATGATGGAGTATCGAGATCGGGATCTTACCGTAAAATTGGTTGTTGCAACTGTCATTACTGCTGTCGCCCGCGCCTGTGCGCGCTGTCCTCGGCGACCCGGCCGGTGGCGGCCCTGTGCGGCGGCACCCAGAGCTGGGGAGGGTCGCCCAGGTAAGGAGGTCGGCATGGCTCTTCGTGGTTTAGGGTTTAGGTGCAAAGTTTCTCGATCTCCTCCTCGCTCTCTATGTATATAGTGTTCGGTTTTGTCACATGGTTACAGTCGGGCTCGGCCTTGGTTTAGCTCGGGGGAGAAGGCCCAGGCTTGGGGTTGCTGCTGCCATAAGTGAAATGTTGTGGAGGAATTATTACTTGGGCTTGGGGAGTTGTGGTCCTGGTTATGGGGGAATTCGGTCGGGCCAGCTGGGATTGGCTGGGAGTAATCGGGCTGTGGGCCCAGGGCCTGGTTTGGTTGGGTTGGGATTTCCATAGCCATAATATATATCTATTTCCTTAGTCATATTATATATCTACTTATATATTTATATATACACATATTTATATGTTCGTACACATATTTATATATACACATATATGTATACATGGTAATATATATATATATTTATATATATATATACACATACACACATATTATGTTATATACTTAGAATTTAATAATGAATAAATAAATAATAATAAATAAATATATATATATTTAGAATTTATATAGAAGGCACATAATTATATAGAAGGCAAATAAATTATATGTTAATTAAATAAATAAATAAATAAATATATAAATAATAATGTATAGGATGAAATGTAACACTAAAAGTTTTGAAAGATAAATATATATATACCAGTAGACATCTATATTTATAGTTTAATACCACATTGCACAAAGGTAGCTAAGCGAATTATATATTATACTTAATATCCACATAACAGAAAATACTTCCTGTATTATAAATAAGCTACAATTATATATACACATCTATATATCTACACGGACATCGTTGGTCGCACAGCATGACTACATGGGCTTGGCTCAGTTCGATTCCAGTCTAGACTGGTTTGGTACAACCGGGTCTTCCACAAGTCAATAAACAATAATAATAAGTAATTAAATAATAAATAAATCTTCGATAAGGGTTAAGTCGTAACTTGATCTGGTTTTCCTAGTTAGGACACACTTATGGCTAGGTCTTCCTTGGCATGGCTAATACACTAGTCAAGGCATGCCACTGCACTATCCGTGCCATGATTCCTAGTCGTTTGGTACTTCAAAACTCAACCATGGCTAAAATCATCTACCGTAATAATTAACAAAATAATTATTTAATAAAATCTAAAAATCACCATTTAAATCAATTAAATAATATAAAAAAATATTTTCAAAAATTTTTTGGGAAGGGGAGCTACAAATCTACCCACCTTAAAAATAATTTCGTCCTCGAAATTCTAATTCATAAATATTCCTTAAAAATCAAAGTCTACTATCACCTTGATCTCCTCAAATTTAATTTCTCCAAAAATATTTTATGACCTTCTCTAGTCATTTTTTTTACTCCGAATACTTGAGGATTTCTACCCATCTTTGGTTACACTACTCCTCAAAACACAGTCACTAAAATCTTCTAACTAGTTGCTAACAAGTCTACCAACAGATATCTAGGATGTATGGCATCTATAATCCTTCATATCTATAAACAACCAAATATTCAATAATTATGCAATATTATACTATAATTAAGAGTCTGATAAATCCTAGTCAGCACGATCATTCGTCACCTCGAAATAAAAGGGACGAGAATCAATAGCATAGAAAGCAAGAAAGTATAATCGAGAGCAAATATGGAGTTTTCAAGGACGTAGAGAATTTCTAGAAGAATTTTCAAGACAGTGTGGATTGAGATTTCTAAGGGTTTAGTCAGTTGCGCAGGCTCGCACAGTACAGTTACGTAACCGATACGATATGCTCTGACCTGCATGGGCTACCACAAAAACTTGTCACGACCCGCACCCGCTTTTCGGGCGCGAGCTCGTGAGCAAGCCAGCTACATATCGAGCAGACTCCAGCCCGACTCGAATACGTATAAGCTGTCCAGAATAGGGTATTATGTCTAATCTAAGCTATATCTCAATCCACAGGAATCATATAAAACAAGAATGAACAAGTATGGGTCGTGGTCTGCAGCCCACTAGCATATATGTTCGATTAGACTCCAAGAATAACATGAGTCTATAAAGCTAAGCTGATAAGCAGGATATATCACAAAAGCAAGAGAAGATAGTAAATCGATAATACTAACAAAATACCTGAATCATGCAGATGAAGTCAACTACCACATGCTCAGCTAACTAACTCCGTGCAATCAGATACCTGAAGAGATCATCAGGTCCTTAGAGGACTAGCAAAATACATAAAACATGCCTACTAATATGACAGTAAATAACATATGTGGAGGATAAGGACACTGCAAGAAGAACATCTAAGGACGACGAGTCGTGTGGAAATATAATACTAGACTTGGCTAACTATCAATCAGAACTCCTATAGCTTGTAGTACAATGCAAGATGCTCCCAATCTATAGTGTTTTAATTGACGTACAAAGCAGGATACTCTCAGTCGAGATTACCCAATTCTAGTATCGATCTTCTCTCCTAATGGATACAAGGTCAAGTAGACTCCTATAAATCGTAGTATAATGCAAGATACTCCTAATTTATAGTATCGCAAGTCAAGTTAATCAATCAATCAATATATGCTATAGGTCGTAGTACAATGTAAGATACTCCCAATCTATAGTATATCTCAAGTCAAGTCAATCAAGCAATATCAAGATAGAAGAATTGGCTATAGGTCGTAGTACAATGTAAGATACTCCCAATCTATAGTATATCTCAACTGTAGTACAATGTAAGATAATCTCAGTCAAGAATAATCAAGTCAAGAACAGGACATAGAAACTGACAACTCAATCACGAGAAAAGGTAATACGAATCAAGCAATGTCGAATCTCCTATACGTGCACGTATTCTAGAACAAGTAAAATGATCAAGGCAAATCAATCACAATATGGAATCATGTGACAATGTAAAAAGGAACACAATAAAGAAAGAAGAAATAATATAAATACTGTATATGTTCGGCAAGGTATACTTGCCTGAAGGTTGCACGGAGAACCAATAAGATACCGTCAACTGATACGCCATAAAGTCCAAATATCACAAATATCTCCGAAAGCTAAAACAGACATTGCCAACATTCTCAGAATAGTCAAATTAGTTAGAATTGTCTGTCCTTAAGTCCAATTCTGGACACAGGGGCAAAACGGTAATTTTGGGCAAAAATGATGTCCGCCGTTGGACACGCTTTGTACCGAAAAGTGTGCCAGAGTCAATGGTCTCTAAAGTCGTTAAACTATATGTCTACGAATTTGTTTTGATGATACAAACCCAATGGTATGTCCAGTTTTGGATTCCGGTGGACCGTGTACAAAATCACCCGTTGAGTCGGACCGTGGGGCCCGCAAAACGGCGATCCGATCAACTGTCTCAGAATCGGACCAAACTTGGCATGCAGGACCAGAAAGATGATACGGTCCTGTTGGCGCAAGTTTCGTCTCGATCTGACGAGCGTGCACGAAGTAATTGAGAAACTTGTACAGAGGTCGATACGATAAATTTTGACGGATACGCATCAAATTTGTCGCGCACACGCGACCAATTTGAATTCCGTCAAAGCCCACACGACCACAAAGCCGTTACGCACCTTTTGATGCCTTTGGTTCGCGACCACGTTGTCCGGATTGGCGGGACACACGTCATATTAGACAAATTTTCTAATTTTCAAAACATGTTTTCATGATTTTCAATCCGATTTCTACTACTGTCTAATCCATAATAAATATAACTATTAATGAGGTTTCCATGCCCTATATGTTGTCTTCAAGCGTGTTTAATTAGATTTTTGAAAACCTTAATATGTAGTTCGAAAACTGGCTTCCAATATGGATGATTGGACTGTTTTTCTATTTCGAATCCGAACAGTTTTCAGGATTTTTCCATCAATTTCTCGAGAAATTTAGTCCAATATTTTAGAATCTAAAAGAAGGTACATATAGGTGGTCAACTAGGCTTCGCTCCGAAACTTTTGGATCGCGAAATGATGGAGTATCGAGATCGAGATCTTACCGTGAAGTTGGTTGTTGCAACAGTCATTGCTGCTGTCGCCCGCGCCTGTGCGCGCTGTCCTCGGCAGACCCAGCCGACGACGACCCCATGCGGCGGTGCCCAGAGCTGGGGATGGTCGCCCAAGTAAGGAGGTCGCCGTGGCGCTTCGTGGTTTAGGGTTTAGGTGCAAAGTTTTTCGATCTCCTCCTCGCTCTCTATGTATATAGTGTTCGGTTTTGTCAAATGGTTATAGTCGGGCTCGACCTTGGTTTAGCTCGGGGGAGAAGGCCCAGGCTTGGGGTTGCTGCTGCCATAAGTGAAATGTTGTGGGGGAATTATTGCTTGGGCTTGGGGAGTTGGGTTCCTGGTTATGGGGGAATTCGGTCGGGCCAGCTGGGATTGGCTGGGAGTAATCGGGCTGTGGGCCCAGGGCCTGGTTTGGTTGGGCTGGGATTTCCTTAGCCATAATATATATCTATTTCCTTAGTCATAATATATATCTACTTATATATTTATATATACACATATTTATATTATATATTTATATGTTCGTACACATATTTATATATACACATATATATATACATGGTAATATATATATTTATATATATATACATACTCACATATTATGTTATATACTTAGAATTTAATAATAAAAAAATAAATATATATATTTAGAATTTATATAGAAGGCACATAATTATATAGAAGGCAAATAAATTATATGTTAATTAAATAATTAAATGAATATATAAATAATAATGTATAGGATGCAATATAACACTGAAAGTTTTGGAAGATAAATATATATACAAGTAAACATCTATATTTATAGTTTAATACCACATTGCACAAAGGTAGCTAAGCAAATTATATATTATATTTAATATCCACAAAACAGAAAATACTTTCTGTATTATAAATAAGCTACAATTATTTATACACATCTATATATCTACACGGACATCGTTGGTCGTACTGCATGACTACATGGGCTTGGCTCAGTTCGGTTCCAGTCCAGACTGATTTGGTACAACCGGGTCTTCTACAAGTCAATAAACAATAATAATAAATAATTAAATAATAAATAAATCTTCGGTAAAGGTTAAGTCACAACTTGATCTAATTTTCCTAGTTATGACACACTTATGGCTAGATCTTCCTTGGCATGGCTAATACACTAGTCAAGGCATGTCACTGCACTATCCGTGCCATGATTTCTAGTCGTCTGGTACTTCAAAACTCAACCATGGCTAAAATCATCTACCGCAATAATTAACAAAATAATTATTTAATAAAATCTAAAAATCACCATTTAAATCAATTAAATAATATAAAAAAATATTTTCGAAAATTTTTCGGGAAAGGGAGCTACAGGTGGAGACTGCTGAATGAGGCAACACATGCGACCGGCACGGCAGAAAAGGAGTTGGGGACGTACGAATCTATAGGCGCAGGGGCGGCGATCAATGGCGGAGGTGGCAGGTTCAACTCTCTCTTTAATTCTTGTGGATGGTAGTGGTACGGTGTTTGTGCTTTGGACGGCTGTGGTGGTGAGTCGAATGGGGCTGACCGGATCGACATGGGGTGGAGATGGGTTGTGCCGGTGGTGGTAGTGATTTCAGTAGTGTTGGCGTGGCTGGCCGAGGGCTAGAGATGGAGGAGGACGATGGTTCGTGGAGGGACTGGGTTGGAGGCCGGTAAGATGTTGGTAGTGGCGAGTGGGTGTGGTGTTGTTCGTGCAATGACGGCCGTTGTCAAGGAGACAGCTGCGAGATGGATGGTGGTGGTGATTATAGTGGGGGTGCTGGTGAGGTCGGTTAGAGTTGGCCAGAAAATAAGGTTACAGTGGTGGACATGGGAAAGGAATGGTGGCGGTGGTGGCCTTCGTATGGTGGTGGTGATGGTGGTCCACTCGTGGTCGGGGCAAGGCTGATGGTCGGCTGCGGGATGGTGTCGGTTGCTGGCAACAATGGGCTGCAGTGGTGGTGATGATGTAAATGGTCGGTGCGGCCAGGTTGGTCGAGGTGGTGGCGGCCAGTAGAGGGGAGTTACTGGTGGCAGAGGCGATGGTGGTGAATGGTCAGGTTGCCGGGGTGGATGGCCGGGATAGCGTGGTCGGGAGAATGGTTGCAACAATAGGGAAATGGCGGCTGTGTGTGAGTGGAAAAATTAGGTTTTGGAGATTTTTGAGATGTAACATTATGGGGATGTGAGCATATATATAGGGTAGGAAGGGAACCCTAAGGAAAAAATGAAATGTAATCGATATAGGAAAAATAGTGGAAAAGTAACACCGACTCTAGCTACTAACTGCTAACATTTGTTTTCTGATTATTAGTTAGATTAATTATCAGTTATCAGCTAATATTTAATAATAATTAGTTAGTAAAATGAATTATAAAAGTCTAGTAGCTAATTACAATTTGGCTACTACCATTTAAATCGTAGCCCGCAGTCCAAGCCTAGGCTTGGTAGGCTAACATAGGACCGATACGGCCTTTCACTACCAAAATACAGTGCTTTAGCGATGTATATTTAGTGACGGATATTTAGGGATGGATTTATTCCGTCGCTAAAAGCGACGGACTACCGACGAAACAGCAATGGTATTCCTTCGAATTGCAGCCAATTATTTTTTTAATTTTAATGATAAATCTCGGTCAAAAATCCTTCGCTATATCGTCGGACATATAGCAACGGACAAACAGCCCGTCGCTATATCATCACCTATTTGTCAATATTTTGCGAAAAAAATGTTAGAAAAAATTGGCGTAAAATTTGGCGACTACATAGCGACGGATTATCCGTCGGCAAACTAGCAGGGGTATAGTGACGGCCTGGCGATGGATGTATCCATCGCTAAATACTGTGCCCTAACATAAAATAAACAAACGGGAGGGGGGATTTTTCATTCCCCCCAAAATTTTCTCTCACCTCTCTCTCTCTCTCTCTCTCTCTCTCTCTCTCTCTCTCTCTCTTGGTGGTCGGGGGGTGCACCCCGCGGAGGGAATCGTGGCCATAGGGGGGTTTATGGGAGCGGAGGGAGGGGGGTCGGCGGGTGGGGAGGTCGAGGGGGTTCAGGATGTCGGCGAAACGACGTCCACCCATGCGTCCTCTTCTATGGCCGCTCGCTTCGACGACATGTTTGTAGATACCATCGACGGCTTTAGGAAAGGGCGCTTCTACGGATGCGGCTCCCTGGCATCATTGCAGGCGTCGATTCTGAGATTTCCACCACCCTACCTCCACCTCCCGCGACCTCGGTAGGCGATGATGTGAGGACACAGCTTGCAATTCTGACCGAGGCGATATCGGACTAGCGGGAGCATATGACCACGTACTATCCGCATCCTTCTACTGCTCCCAGTTCTTCTGCTCCTGGTCCGTCTGCTCCCGGTCCGTCTACTACTGCTCCCGGTGCTTCGGATATTCTCGATCCTTCTTCCGTCGGGGGTCTTTCTTTTGACCCTGCTGCCCCTCTGGTGCCATCTCCTGCGACACTCCTTGACATGATATCGCCAGAGCAGCTACGCCAACTTCTAGGCCGTGTCTTTGATACCCTGCCGGCACACATGGTAGAGGAGTATCTTCATCGGGCGCAGCAGGGATTACCATCAGTGGACGATCCACCTCCTCCTTCTCATTGATGTTATTGTATTTGAATGTTTGGAAATATTTTTTAAATACTGAATATTTGTGAATTTCGGATATTGTCACATGGATATTGGTGAATGTTTGGGATAATGGTGGATATTTGGATATTAGTTTGTGATGGATGTTTGGATATTAGTGTGTGATGTATGTTGGTTTGTGTGATGTATTTGTGATAGATATTTGTATATTAGTGTGTGATGTATATTGGTTTGTTTGTTTGTATGAGGTGTGATGCATATTGTGATATTTCGAAGTTTCAGATGTTGTACGAACAGGGAATGCTCTGTTTTATGCAAAAAAAATTCAAAACTTTTCCAGTTAGCAACGGACTTGCGTCTACCAAGCGACGGAAGGCGACGGCTGAGTGACGGAATATCCGTCGTTAACTGGAGTATTTTCAGTTAGTAACTGATGTCGACGGATTAGCGACGGAATATCCGTCGACAAGGTGCTGGAACTATGAAGATTTCCGGAGCCTAAGCGACGGATACTTCGTCGCTAAGCCGTCGCTACGTCATCGCATTAGTGACTAATTTGTGACAACCTAGCGACGGATGAACCGTCGCCAAGGTTCTGGAAACATGAAGATTTCCAGAGCCTAAGCGACGGATGTCCCGTCGCTGATCTGTCGCAATGCCGTCGAGTATTAGCGACTATTAGCAACGGATTGACGACGAATTATGCGTATCAGAAACTCTCTGATACGTGGTTACCGACGTATTACCGACGGACTTGTCCGTCGCTAAAAAGTAGTATCAGAAACTTCTTGATACTTGATTTGATAGAAATCCGTCGGCTAGCCGTCGCTGAATGTACGATTCTTGTTGATGGCAATCCGTCGCTAAGCCGTCGAATGGCGACAGCTTAGCGACATATGTTTTTAGCGACGGGCTATTTCCTGACGAATTTTTCCAGCCAAATTTCGTCGACAATCCGTCGCTAAGTCGATTTGCCGGCGCATTAGCGACGAATATGGTCATCGCTAATTCGCTGTATTTTAGTAGTATTTAGCCGATCCTGAGACGAAACGAAGAACATACCATTCTTAAAAACCTTTAAATATAAATGATTAATAAAGAAGTATTTATTATTTACAAAAATTAGTTTTACAAATATTTTCCCTAGATAAATATAAGTATTTATAACTTATAGATTGTAACGCCCAGTCCTGAAATACGTAGGACTAGGAACGTAGACATGTCAGCTGTATACATACGAAGTATACTCCAATATATGGAAACCTCGTATGCATACATAAGCTGTAGTATGTAGTAGAAACCATAACGACTAATCTCATCCACAAAATAAAGGAAAATAAAGAATTCATATAATCATCTATGGAAATATATTTGTACAATATGTTGGGCGGAGATAAATCCACTACCAACAAGCGAGGGACGAAATACATGGAAAATGAAATAAGTTTGGCGAGCGAAGCGAAGACGATCCAATTGCAACCATCCTCGAAGAAATAGAGATGTTCATGGCTAGAATACATGCGAAAGACGAGAGCACACACCTGGGAAGATAACCAGGTCCTCAGAGGGACGTAACAAGACACATAATATCATGCCAATAACTGAATAAATAAAGCTCAACAGAAAAGTATATGTGACTACACAAATAAAGGTCCTTAACCATTCTATGTGAAAATACATTTTGAAGACAACGTTCCACACAAGGGCTCCCGAGACTAGAAACACGGCGCGTTAGAATTTCAACTGAGGTACTAGTGGCATCTAGAGGAAAATAAATAAATGCACGACGCACTAGTCTCTCGGGTGAGTCACTAACGGCAGCAAGAGGAAAGTAAATGCACGACACATTTGTGTTTCAACCGAGGCAGTAGTGGCATCTAGAGAAAAGTAAATAAGTGCACGGCACACTAGCTCTCAGCTGAGTCACAAATGGCAGCTAGAGAAAAGTAAATGTGTGAAAGCCCCTGCGCCTAATAACTGTCTTCCCCCTCCCCATGCACTACTCGTGCAGAATCCACACCATAATATTTCTAATAACCGCTAAGTCTTCTAGGCAACTATATTAGCAGTTATATCCTAACGCTCGTCCTGTACGCACCGATGTACGGTCGGTACGCAAGTCAGAATCTATATGAGATACGTGACATCGTGGCACACAGGTGTCGGGCCAATGAATGCGGCACAAACAAAGGTGATCCCTTAACTCTAGGCCAAATGCATAAAGAAAACTAAAGTATAGTAATTTGCAACTACATATGGTTTTGTAAGAACAACTTATAAGAAATAAAACATGCATGATATTGAGCAAGAAATTAAATAGTAAAGGCAAGGTGTCTTGCCTGGTAGGACGCCTAGTGTACTGCAATGATCAAGGTGGCACGAACTGCGACTTCGGTGCAATAACTACGCAAGGTGACCTCTGGTATGGCGTCTGGTGTATTGCGATGGTTTGTCAGGTTCTGATTTGTCCAAAAGCCATGTTCGATGGGTAGAGGTCCGAAGTTCACGAAAAGAAAATAGAAATGCGCAATCAGTCGTGGTTAATGATGATGATCAAGGAGAATTTGTGGAGGTAGATATATATACTAATTTTTAGAAAATATTTATAATAATTTAAAACTACATTTGTTTTAGGAAAATACTAAAAATCTCAAATCGTTCTTAGGCAAAAATACTCTAATTTGGAAAATATAATTTTAGATAGAATACTGGAATATATTTTATATAAATAATTAAAAAATATTACTAAATCATTTACACCAAAAACTATATCTTTGTCAAAAATATATATTTTTAGATAGCACATAGAATCTAGAAGAATCTTTTTAGTGTTAAAACAAACTTTGAAAAATATGGGGTCCTCAAACCTATTTTTATCAATAATTTAGAAACATTATTTATATATTTTAACAAATAATAAAAAATAAGAATAGTACTAATAATAATAATAAATACTAATAATAACAGTAATTAAGATTTATGGTTATACTAACATACTACATATTGTGTATGTAAATATATTATTTATGAAATAAAAACAAAAATTAATATAGTAACTGAAAAACAAAATTTGATAGCATAGCAGCCTCTCTCGAGAGGGGCAAACTACAAACATTTAATAGAGAGGGGGAGAGACTGTGGTATTAACCCAACTCTTCCCCCAAGCCAAATAAGTGGTGAGGAAGAGACTGAGTGTTTAGGAGGAAAAAAAATGTGCGGGAGAGAGAGGAAGCAAGGGGACGAGAGTGAGAGATGAAGACTTACGAAGGGGAAGGGCCTTGCTCTCCGGTGGTCGGTAGGAAAGCCTGGCCGAGCCGGGTTCGGCTGGCACGGTGCGGCACGGATCACACCAGCGAATCTGGCGCCGGCAGCTAGAGCGCGAACATGGCGATGGTAGGACCCCTGGGCACTCAGGACACGCGGGACAGAGGACACGGCGCCGGGTTCCTGATCGTACGGCGGGCCGAGCCGCGGGGCTGCGGGACCGGAGGAAGCGGAGGGCTCGAGTGTGGAAGGAGAGGTCAGCTCCGGGCGACACTCCCCGTGCGCGGCGAGGCGGAGGGCAGGGGTACGCAGATTTGCACGCACGGTAGAAGTGGCACGATTGCGGCATGGCATGCCATGGTGGCGGTGGTCGACCGGGAAATTTATGGCTCCGATCTATAGGAGGTCGAGGAGGTGATGTCCTTTTTTTCTCTTTCTTTCTTTTTTCCTGTCTAGGAGGTTGGTGATGTTTGTGGTCATGGTGGTGACGGGGAAACAGTGGAGGTGCCGGCGGTCGTGGGCGCAGTGGGAGGTGGTTGCGTAGGTGATAGTGTCGATGGTCGACGTGGATCAATACGGGTTGCCGGGGACTGATGATGGCGAGGGTGGTGTTAGATGTTTGGTCAGGGTTAGGAATTGGTGGTTACGGTGATGATGGTGGTGGTGATGGTCTTGGCGATGGTGGAGTTGTCCACTGGTGGCGGTGGCCGAGGTTTGGGCGACCGCCGGGGTGGTTGCTGATGGTGGCAGTAGTGGTACTGTGGTTGTGCCCCGATGGAGGCGGCTGTAGATGAGGCGATGATGGTGGTATTGGCAGGCTTTGGCAATGCAGCTTGGGTGGTCTGTTAAAGGAAGTCAGGGAAGAGGTTCGTGGCAGATGGTTTGTGGCGACGGAGATGATCTGTCGATAGGGGGGTTGGGTTCGGCCGACCGGAAGGGGGAAGGGAGATGGTGTCGTGGGTGGATAGGAGAAACAACGGGGAATCAGGGGCTGCTGTTATGGCGGTGTCTAGGATTGTCGGACACGGAAAGAACATTTGTAGTTGTAATAAAAAAATATAGTGGATGGAAAGGAGGCACGGACACGATGCACGAATTTTGGTTGGAAAATTTTGGGTGGTGAATTTATGGATGAGTACCTCTCCTTATATAGGAGGTGAAAATTTCCAGTTGGATAAGGATTGGGATTTATTTAAACTCAATTAGATAATCTGCTACTTAATTTAAATCAAATTTAAATCGATTCAATCAATAATAATCCAAATCAAATTCTAATTTGAATCTAGATAATCTAAACTTAAACTAAATATAAATTCCATCTTTAAATGTAAACTATTTAAATCAAATCCATAAAAATCCATTTAAAGATTTAATTTGCCACAAAAATTTCAAATATATTTTCTAAAAATTACATATAATAATAATTTCAAAAATTATATTATTATTTTATAATAAATTAATAAAATATTTATGAAATATATGTATGCACGAAGAATTTTTATTTATTATTAATAACTGTTATAAAGAAAAGGCTTAAAATACAAACTTAGAAATTTGGTATGATGGCAAAATAATTATTATATATATCACTTGGAAAATAGAAAACGTTTTCAAAAAAATATGCACGCTCGCACATATTCGCACTCGTCGAGCAATAACGAAAAACAAAATCTTGTCCGTGACATACGATACATTATTGAGGCGTACAAATACAAAAAAATTAATCGGTACCAAATTTATATAAAAAAAATTAGTAGAAATTTAGGGGTTTTACATCCTACCCAACTTAAAAGAATTTCGTCCTCGAAATTAAGAATTAGTAGGGGATGAGAAAACACAAAGGGGTATCGATGGAGAACAATCAATTACAATAATCAACAAAATCATGCCGTAAAGATCATGATCTAGATCATACAAAATAATACAGGTATGGTCGTAGATAAGGGTCATGAGTTTAAAACAACAATTGAAAGTTAAGGGTTAAAGTTAGTCGTGATAACATGCAAAGGAGTAATATGGTATCAAAATGAGAGACCAAAAAGATAGGTTTTGAGAGTAGGTTGAGGGCACAAATTAAGAGAACGAATTAGATTCACTCTTAAATTAAGCGATTAAAAGGTCAAGATAGGGTCGAGAAAAGGACGAGTAGTTTAGGATGAAGATATAGCAACATCGAGTGATAATGGCTATAATCGATAGGAAGTTCTAGTACGACGCCTTCGTTCTTCTAAAATAGGTAAAGGTGAAAGCAATAAGGAGTTCAAAGACGTTATTATCGAATATGAATACGTGGTTCAAAGACGACCAAAAAATTTCAAAGGAATTGTCAAGGCAGTCGTAGATGGGATTCTAAAGGCTAAGTGTATTTATGTTCCATCCACGTAGAATAATAGACAAATGGGAACCAAAGTGCACTTGGTTGATCAGACCATCATGCACCGATTCTGATTAGACAATATGTTAGTTAGTGGCTGCTCAATATCATATGCCTTGATCAAGCTCGATAAAGAATTAGCTTGCAAATACTAGGCTATATTAGCATCATTAATCTAGATAGTAGAAAATATGCACGATGGTAGATGAAATAAAAACAAATATCAATAGTCTAAGAGTCATAAGGATCTAAGCCTTGTTTATTCCTATACCATCATTCTACGGTCTTATTGACCAAGGCTTGGTTGACCAAATAGGTTAAATTCCTCTAGTCTCTATGGTCTAGATAATAATATTTGTATTCCCTTAATGGTCAAGGGTGTGTCAGGTCGTGGGGTATTCTACCCAACTTACAAGAATTTTGCTAGAGATGTTTTGGGACATTCAACTAATAGGGTTAATCTCTAGCAAGCACGAAGGGAAGATAAGAATAATGATAGAAGAAATCAAGCAAGATGTAGTCGATGAGTCGAACGATAGTTCGAATATGGAATCGAGGAAGGAGGTCAAGTATGTGGATGAGATCCTAGACTTCTAATCCTATTCGCAGGCCTGCTTGGTACGGTAAAGTAACCAAACAATTTATCTTGACCTGCATGGGCTACCACAAAAATATGTAACGCCCCGGTCCCAAAATACGTAGGACTAGGAACGTAGACATGCCAGCTGTATACATACGAAGTATACTCCAATATATGAAAACCTCGTATGCATACATAATCTATAATATGCAGTAGAAACCATAACGACTAATCTCATCCACAAAATAAAGAAAAATAAAGAATTCATATAATCATCTATGAAAATATATTTGTACAATATGTTGGGCGAAGACAAATCCACTACCAACAAGCAAGGAACGAAATACATGAAAAATAAAATAAGTTTGGCAAGCGAAGCGAAGACGATCCAATTGCAACCATCCTCGAAGAAATAGAGATGTCCATGGCAAGAATACCTGCGAAAGATGAGAGCACACACCTGGAAAGATAATCAGGTCCTCAGAGGGACGTAACAAGACACATAATATCATGCCAATAACTGAATAAATAAAGCTCAACAGAAAAGTATATGTGACTACACAAATAAAGGTCCTTACCATTCTATGTGAAAATGTATTTTGAAGACAACATTCCACACAAGGGCTCCCGAGATTAGAAGCACGGCGCGTTAGCGTTTCAACCGAGGTACTAGTGGCATCTAGAGGAAAATAAATAAATGTACGGCGCACTAATCTCTCGGGTGAGTCACTAACGGCAGCTAGAGAAAAGTAAATGCACGGCACATTTGTGTTTCAACCGAGGCAGTAGTGGCATCTAGAGAAAAGTAAATAAGTGCACGGCACACTAGCTCTCGGCTGAGTCACAAATGACAGCTAAAAAAAAGTAAATGTGTGAAAACTCCTGTGCCTAATAACTGTCTTCCTCCTCCCCATGCACTACTCATGCTGAATCTACACCACAATATTTCTAATAACCGCTAAGTCTTCTAGGCAACTATATTAGCAGTTATATCCTAACGCTCGTCCTGTACGCACCGATGTACGGTCGGTACGCAAGTTCGAATCTATATGAGACACGTGACATCGTGGCACACAGGTGTCGGGCCAATGAATGCGGCACAAACAAAGGTGGTCCCTTAACTCTAGGCCAAATGCATAAAGAAAACTAAAGTATAGTAATTTACAACTACATATGGTTTTGTAAGAACAACTTATAAGAAATAAAACATGCAAGATATTGAGCAAGAAATTAAACAGTAAAGGCAAGGTGTCTTGCCTGGTAGGACGCCTATTGTACTGCAATGATCAAGGTGGCACGAACTGCGACTTCGGTGCAATAACTACGCAAGGTGACCTCTGGTATGGCGTCTGGTGTATTGCGATGGTTTGTCAGGTTCCGATTTGTCCAAAAGCCATGTTCGATGGGTAGAGGTCCGAAATTCACGAAAAGAAAATAGAAATGCGCAATCAGTCGTGGTTAATGATGATGATCGAGGAGAATTTGTGGAGGTAGATATAGATACTAATTTTTAGAAAATATTTATAATAATTTAAAACTAGATTTGTTTTAGAAAAATATTAAAAATCTCAAATCGTTCTTAGGCAAAAATACTCTAATTTGGAAAATATAATTTTAGGTAGAATACTAGAATATATTTTATATAAATATTTGAAATATTACTAAATAATTTAAACCAAAAACTATATCTTTGTCAAAAAAATATATTTTTAGATAGCACATAGAATCTAGAAGAATCTTTTTAGTGTTAAAACTAACTTTAAAAAATATGGGGTCCTCAAACCTATTTTTATCAATAATTAGAAACATTATTTATATATTTTAACAAATAATAAAAAAATAAAAATAGTACTAATAATAATAATAAATACTAATAATAACAGTAATTAAGATTTATGGTTATACTAACATACTACATATTGTATATGTAAATAGATTATTTATGAAATAAAAACAAAAATTAATATAGTAACTGAAAAACATAATTTGATAGCATAGCCTCCTCTCTCGAGAGGGGCAAACTACAAACATTTAATAGAGAGGGGAAGAGAGTGTGGTATTAACCCAACTCTTCCCCCAAGCCAAATAAGTGGTGAAGGAGAAAGAGACTGAGCGTGCAGGAGGGAAAAAATGAGCGGGAGAGAGAGGAAGCAAGGGGGCGAGAGTGAGAGATGAAGACTTACGAAGGGGAAGGGACTTGCTCTCCGACGGTCGGCGGGAAAGCCTGGCCGAGCCGGGTTCGGCTGGCATGGTGCGGCACGGATCTCACCAACGAATCTGGCGCCGACAGCTAGAGCACGTATATGGCGATGGTAGGGCCCTTGGACACTCAGGGCACGCGGGGCAGAGGACACGGCACCGGGTTCCTGATCGTACGATCGACCGAGCCACGGGGCTGCGGGACCGGAGGAAGCGGAGGGCTCGAGTGTGGAAGGAGAGGTCAGCTCCGGGCGACACTCCCCGTGCGCGGTGAGGTGGAGGGCAGAGGTACGTAGATCTGCACGCACGGTAGAAGTGGCACGATTGCGGAATGGCATGGCATCGTGGCGGTGGGTGCCGGGGTGCTATGCGACGGATCGTCGGGGACAGGCGGGGGTCAGCCGAGAAATTTGCGACTCCGATCTATAGGAGGTGATGTCCTTTTTTTCTTTTTCTTTTTTTTCCTGTCTGGGAGGTTGGTGATGTTTGTGGTCATGGTGGTGACGGAGAAACAGTGGAGGTGCCGGCGGTCATAGGCACAGTAGTTTCGGGACATGGTTGCGTAGGTGATAGTGTCGATGGTCGACGTGGATCAATACGGGTGGCCGGGGACTGATGATGGCGAGGGTGGTGTTGGATGTTCGGCCACGGTTAGGAATTGGTGGTTACGGTGATGATGGTGGTGGTGATGGTCTTGGCGGTGGTGGAGCTGTCCACTGGTGGCGGTGGCCGAGGTTTGGGCGACCACCGGGGTGGTTGCTGATGGTGGCAGTAGTGGTACTGTGGTTGTGCCCCGGTGGAGCGGCTGCAGATGAGGCGATAATGGTGGTATTGGCAGGCTTTAGCAATGTAGCTTGGGTGGTCTGTTAAGGAAAGTCAGGGAAGAGGTTCGTGGCAGATGGTTTATGGCGACGGAGATGATCTGTCGATAGGAGGGTTGGTTTCGGCCGACGGGAAGGGGGAAGGGAGATGGTGTCGTGGGTGGATAGGAGGAACAACGAGGAATCACGCTACCAAAATATGTCGAGTTAGCGACGGCCAGATCCGTCGCGCATCCGTCGGCAATCAGTATGAGCGACCGATCACTGACGGATCTTGGTCAAAATAATTCGTCGACAATCAGCTCATCGCTAATAAAGATCCGTCGCTAAGTAGTCGAAGAGCGACGGAATAGCGGCGGCTTTTCGTCGTCACAATACGATGCATTAGCGACGACTTTTCGACGGGCTTTCGTCCATTTCAAGTATTAAATACTTAACTGTGTAGACGCTAGCGACGGATAGTCCGTCGGTAAACCGTCGTAACAGTGTATCAGAGGATATCGTTCCGTCGCTAGTCCGTCGATAGCCGTCGCTAACAAAGGACGGATTAGCGACGGAATACTAACGGATTATCCATCGACCTTGTTCTGGAAATGCTTGACATTTTCAGAACCATGACGACGGATAAATCGTCGCGACTCCGTCGCTAAGCCGTCGACACAGCGGCTGATTAGTGGTTGATTATCCGTCGCCATGGTTCTGGAAATGTCATGCATTTCCAGAACCTTGGCGACAGAGAACCTTGTCGACGGATATTCCGTCGACCACCCTCGCTAACTGGAAACAGTTTCAAATCTCCAGTTAGCGACGGAAATTCCGTCAAAAAGTAGTCGAAAACTGAAAATATCCGTCGCTAACCGGTCACTAGTCCGTCGCTAACTGAGATTTTTTGAAAAAAAATTGCAGTATTTTCCCTGTTTACAAAAATATACATAAAACAAACCAATATATAATGCACATCAATTATCCAACAATCACATAGACCAAATTTATAATGCACACCAATTATCCAAAAATCACATAGACCAAATATGCACATACGAATTTAATGCACACCAACTATCCAAGAATCACATAGACCAAACCAAATTAATATAAAATAGACATCAATTATCCTGAAATGATAAACTAATATCCGTCGTTATAATCCGATCATAGCACAAATATTCCAAAATTCCCATAAATATTTCAAATTTTTTTAATTACAATACTTTAAGGAGGAGGAGGAGTTCGATTGTCCGGTGGTGGTAATCCCTGCTGCGACCGACAAATATACTGCTCCACTAGGTACGAAAAGTCGTCGTAGACACTGCTCGAAAGTCGGCGTAGTTGCTCTGGCGATATGAGATCAAGGAGTACCGTCACCGTCGGAGGCGGTACCAGAGGGGCAGCAGGGTTGAAAGAAAGATGACCCACAGAAGAAGAACCGGCACCAGCAGTCGACGGACCGGCACCAGTAGAAGACGGACCGACACCAACAGCAGACGGACCGGCAACAGCAGACGGAGGCGGAAAGTACGTGGCAATTTGCTCTCGCAAGGACGACACTGCCTCGTGCAGCTGCGTAAGTTGCAACCTAACATCATCGTCTGCCGGGGTCGCGGAAGGAGGCGGTGTCGGTGGAAATCTCTGAGTCGCCATGTGCAACGGCCCTAAGGAGCCTACTCCGTACAGGAGCCCTTTCTTAAAGTCGTCGACGGTATCTACGAACAAGTCGTTGCGAGCGGCCAAAGAAGAGGACGTCCGGGCGGGCGTCGTTTCACCGACATCCTCGGTGTCAGTTAGCTGAGCCCGACTAAGGGCCTCATGATACGCAGCCTATCAAATGAATGTGTTTTTATTATAAGATTTACCTAAGTTGTAATCTAAATCCTATGTTTCACTAAGCTAAGTGTGAATCCTAAGTTTACTTAAGTTATAGTCCGAATACTTTTAATTCTAACGTAAATCTCATAAACATAAGTACTTACATCAGTCTTCTTGGCCCTCTCATCGACGAAGCTTCCGTCCTTCCGTCTCTTGTGCGTATGCTGGAACACGTCGTGCATGGTGACCGATTCTGGCGCCCTTCCCTCCTTCACCGCCCGTTGGGTCTGCATATGAAATTTTTGTAGAACTTAATTAACTCCGTATATTAATAATACCTAATTCGATAGGAGTTCGTCTTCTTTCGAAATACAACTCTATATGTTATTGCCTTCAATCTCTCATTCCCTGATGGAAAATGCAGCATGTGTGTTACTATAATTGGCCAATCACTCTCGTAAACATCATTATGTAGGAGATTTTTTTTACTCCCTCGTGACTCTCTTGCAATGGTATTCTAGCTCGAGAAGAGAAAAATCTAACTACAGTTGTTACTAAACCTTCCACCATGCTAATCTGATACGGCCGATACATATCCGATACGGCCGATACCTATCGGATATGGCTGATACCGAATCGATAAGGCCGGTACGAATCCTAGCTATACGGCCGATACATATCGGATAGGACGATACCAATTCGCTAAGGTCAATACCATCCGATACGACCTATACCAAACCGATATACTGATACTAATCTGCTACGATCGATACTAAGTACATACGGATACCGATACCGATACCGATAGTTCGATACCGATACCGATAGTTCGATACCGATACCGATAGTGCGATATCGATAGTCCGATACCGATAGTGCGATACCGATACCGATAGTGCGATACCGATAGTTCGATACCGATACCGATAGTCCGATAGTTCGATACCGATACCGATTCCGATACCAATACTTTGAACCTTGATATATATATATATACACATATATATATATATATATATATATATATATATATATATATATATATAAAGCAATAGACTTTTTCATCCTATTTAAACTAGGGTTTGTCATATTGCATTTTCTTTAAAGTATCAGCCGATACCGATCCGATACGGCCGATACCGATACGGTTTGGCATGTTCCGATCCGATACCGACGGATACCAAATATTGACCGATGCCGACATTGGGGGTCTTTGTTTCAGTCAATTTGGCAAAGAAAATTAAACAGCATAGGAATAGTCCGATACCGATTTCGATACCGATACTGTGAACCTAGGTTGAAAGCATAATAAGGTTGTAAAAGCATGTAAAAGAATCCGATACTACCGATAATTATTTGTTTTCCAATACCAAAAAATCTGATACTCCGATCCGAAACTGCCGATACTACCGATATCGCCGATACCAATACTCATAGGAAAAGTCCGATACCAATTCCGATACCGATACTTTGAACCTTTATATATATATATATATATATATATATATATATATATATATATATATATATATATATAAAGCAATAGACTTTCTCATCCTATTTCTTAAACTAGGGTTTGTCATATTGCATTTTTTTAATATATCCTATTTCTTAAACTATGGTTTGTCATATTACATTTTCTTTATATATATATATATATATATATATATATATATATATATATATATATATATATATATATATATAAAGCAATAGACATTCTCATCCTATTTCTTAAACTAGGATAATTACTACTACTTACACTTACAAACCCTAGCGTTCCCCTCCCACCCCCCGCCGCCCCACCCCCCCCCCCCCCCCCCCCCCCCCCCCCCCCCCCCCGCCCCCGAGCCCGTGCTGCCCCCCGCGCGCCACCCCCGCCGCCCTCCGCTGCCCCGGAGCGCGCTGCCCCCCGCAGCCCCGCGCGCGCTAGCGTGCCCCTCCCCCTCCCCCCCCCGCCGCCCCTCCCACCCCCCGTCGCCCCCTCCAGCCCCGCGCTGCCCAGCGCGCGCCACCCACGCCGCCCCCCGCTGCCCCGGAGCGCGCTGCCCCCCACCGCCCGCCGCAGCCCCGTGCTGCCCCGCGCGTGCCACCCTCCAGTCTCCGTCGCCCCCGTAGCCCACGATGCCCCCAGCAGCCTACGACACCCACGACCACCGAGAGAGAGAGAGAGAGAGATTACCTTTGGGAGAGAGAGAGGAGAGGTCGCCGATCACCGCCACGGGAGAGAGAGAGGAGAGTGAGGTCGCCGACCGCCGCGGAAGAGAGAGAGAGGAGAGAGAATAAAATTTGGGGGGAATAAAAAGTTCTCCCGTCGTTTCAATTTAAGTCTGGGCCCTTTATTTAGCGACGTTCTAGCGACGGATTGTATCCGTCACTAGTCCGTCGCTCTTTTTGATACTTGCCGACGGAATATCCGCCGCTACGTAGTAGAAGAATTGTCCCGCCATTTCTCCCAACAATTTCCGTCAAATAATCGACTGCATAGCGACGGCTACTTATCCGTCGCTATATCTCCGACGTCCTAGCGACGGATGAGCGACCTTTTTTCCCCCTTAAAATAAAATAAAAATTGTATCGGCTTGTCATCGATACTCCGTCGATTATTTGCTGCAAATCCATCGCTAACGCCGACGAAAAATATCCGTCGCTAATGTGCTGTCGCTAATTTACTGTATTTTGGTAGTGTCAGGGGCTGCTGTTATGGCGGTGTTTGGGATTGTCGGACACGGAGAGAATATTTGTAGTTGTAATAAAAAAATATAGTGGATGGGAAGGAGGCACGGACACGATGCACGAATTTTGGTTGGAAAATTTTGGGTGGTGAATTTATGGATGAGTACCTCTCCTTATATAGGAGGTGGAAATTCCCAGTTGGATAAGAATTAGAATTTATTTAAACCCAATTAGATAATCTGCTATTTAATTTAAATCAAATTTAAATCGATTCAATCAATAATAATCGAAATCAAATTCTAATTTGAATCTAGATAATCTAAACTTAAACTAAATATAAATTCCATCTTTAAATGTAAACTATTTAAATCAAATACATAAAAATCCATTTAAAGATTTAATTTGCCACAAAAATTTTAAATATATTTTCTAAATAATACATATAATAATATTTTCGAAAATTATATTATTATTTTAAAATAAATTAATAAAATATTTATGAAATATATGTATGCACGAAGAATTTTTATTTATTATTAATAACTGTTATAAAGAAAAGGCTTAAAATATAAACTTAGAAATTTGGTATGATGGCAAAATAATTATTATATATATCACTTGAAAAATAGAAAACGTTTTCAAAAAAATATGCACGCTCGCACATATTCGCACTCGTCGAGCAATAACGAAAAATAAAATCTTGCGCGTGACGTACGATACGTTATTGAGGCGTACAAATATAAGAAAATTAATCGGTACCAAATTTATATAAAAAAATTAGTAGAAATTTAGGAGTTTTACATAGATTCCTGATGTGGACAGATAATTCAATTAAGTAACATCTCATAAAAAATAGTTTTACAAAACCAAGACCAATAAGGATCGATAGCAATTACGGTTGAAAACATATTGTATTCACGATTTCAAAGATCCAAAAAATTTCAGAGAATAAAAATAAAATACAAATTTTTTGAAAAATCCAAAAAATTGATTAACGGAGGTTACAGGATTCAAAGGCTCGGGATATGTCAACACGTAGTCGATGCTCACGAGTTGAAGTTTACGGTTGACCTTTCTCTTCCAGACGTTTAATGCTCCCCGTCTAACTTCTCAAGTTTCTTAAAACTTGTGTCGAGAAAGTTTGCACGGTTGTTCTCCATCAGATCTAATCTTGCTTTGAGACTGTTAGTCCCAATGGAAGAATGTGAGTCAACAGAGTGATTTGGCAACACTTCGAGGAAGGTGCACAATTGAGATCCCGGAGGATTCAGAGAGACGAAATCAAATGTAACACTTCAAAAAAGACAAATAAATTTCGTAGCAGCAGCGACGAAAGCCCACAAGTGGTTTCTGATTATATCAAAGAAGCAAGAGGGAGGCGGTTATGGTGCGAGTTAGGGTTCGACTATCTCGACTGTCTCGCGAGTTAGGGACAGTCGAACCCTAACTCGCGAGACAGTCAAATAAATTTGCTTCGACTGTCTCGCGAGTTAGGGTTCTTCAAGTTTGATCAAGTAGATTCTCTTGATCAAGTCATTCACAAAAAGTTCCATGAACTGGACGAAGAAAAAATAGTGGAGGGAGGCGGAGTGGTCGTTTCCAATTAAACCCCAATAGTAGTGGTTCTGCTCCAGCATCTCGTAGAATCGTCGCCGCCTCGGGATATATGCAGCATCTCGTAGAATCGTCGTCGCCGCCTCATAGATAGTGGTGGTAGTTCATATGGATATGTGTAGGAGGAGGTTATGGTGCCAGTGGAGTGGCGGATACGTACGGACTGTCCATGCAGCAGCTACTGGTTATGGAAGCCAAGGACATATCGGGTCCACGCCCTCATATTTTTTTAAAAAAAAATATTGATTACTATATATAACTTTTTTACAAGTTTATAATATATATTAGTTTGATCGTCTAATAATGATGAATAAATTAGCTCAAGTGGTAATACCTTGGATTTTTAATTTAGAGGTTACAAGTTTAAACCTCACCTCTCACACATTATTAACTATTTTAGAAATCTTTTATTTATAATGTTTTGTTTCCTCTTTTGTAACAATTTGAAAATATTGTTGTTTTGTTTTTGCTCATTCATGTTTGAGTTTCAGTATTTTTTTGCTATTGAAAACTAATTAACATGATAATTTTAAAAAAAATTATATATAGTACGTCCCTCCATAATTTTAGTCCTGGCCTTTGATGGAAGCACTGGCCTTCCATCATGTCTCCTCCAGCTTACAGGAATCCCGCGCTGGCCATCCAGCTTACAGGAATCCAGCCGCCCCTGCAGCAGCTACCGGTTATGGAAGCACTGGCCATCCATCATGTCTCCTCCCATGGAATAATCAAGCACTAGTTAACATAGGAGGCCATGGAGCAGCTGTATCCTGGAGTGCTCTAGCAGCTGGCGGAGGTAGAGCTGCAACTTGGAGTGCTCCAGCAGCTGGCGGAGGTAGAGGTAGTTATTTTCCTACTGTTCCATGGCCGTATGCTGGTTATGGAAAGCCGTATGCTGGGGGTCTGAGCTACTGGAAGTACAGGACACGATGAAGGATGTATTATGACCATGGGGCTTATGGCAGCAGCAACACATCCAAGCAGCAATAGTACAATACTTAGCTAGCAATCTATACAGCATTAATGTCTAACTACATGTCAAGCATATCATTTCTGGTTACATTTTTTATCTTCACTCCAATTATTAACAAGTCATATATAAACAAAACATCAACTATTTCATAATTTACCAAACCAAACTATATCTTGTATCACATCGTGTCCTAGTTTTCCGTGTCTGTATCGTAAGTATCCTAGTTCAGTGTGTCCAAACTACTACCAATTATAGTAATAATATATGTTACTCCCTGGACGTAATATTAGAAAAAAAACTTTGTGAGATGATTGCAACACTTCAAGGAAGGTGCAAGACAGAGATCCCGAAGGATATCCTGAGAAACGAATTCAAATGTAGAGCTTCTAAAAAGAAGTTACAAATAAATTGTTAGCAACTACAGCGGGGTAGAGGCTCTTTTAAAAATTTAATTACAACATAACACGTTATTCCTCGCAAACCAGTTGTGATTGAGACAGAACGTTTACAGAAGATGTAGAAGAGAAGAAGGAGGAGAAAGCTTGCTGAGGTATTAGAACACCGGCACTCAAAGCTAGATCCGTCCACACGGTCAACCTCCAGGAACCAGCAAGTTCGAAAGAACTTTGGAAAGCTCTGCAAATCCGCTTACAAAATCCTCGGAAGGACGGAACTCACAAAATGGTGCCGACGCAGGAGCTCTCTCTTGTCTATGTGAAAACTTTTTAAGAGTCACATCTCGGAGAGAGAAGAGAGACTCTATAAATAGGGTCTTAATCTAACCGTCCAGATCCGGAACATGTACGACGTTTGAATGTCAGATCCAAAATTAGAAGATCCGTTATCGCACGTTTCGAAACGGTTCAGAACGTGGACAACCACATTCTGCGCGAAACAGCACCACTGAGAGTGCGCATCAAAGTGCGCCGCTGCGCTCGAGTGTGCACGCGCCTAGCGCCCATACGCTCGTGCGCGCATGCTGCCGCACAAATGGCCGTGCAAACGGCCGCGCAAGCTGGCACACAAACTGGCGCACAAACGGCCGCACAAACTGTGCGCAAACTGCCGTGCAAACTACCGCGCAAACGAGCGCGCAAACTGGCACACAAACGAGCACGCAAACGGCCGTGGAGAGGCTCGCATAACGAGTGCAACAAAAGTGCACTATGCGCCTAGTGAGCTGACGTGCTAAGTGAAAAGTGCGTCAACAAAACGTCACATTACAACCCATGAGCCCGAGTCCGAGTTTGAGTTCGAGACGCTAAGCCCCTTCGGGGCTTAGCCCCTATGAAATTAAATTGAGCTTGGCCAAAAAGCATGAATGCTTTAATAGGTGTCTTATCCTTACCTCCATGTAAAATCACCCTCATGGATTTCCCCTTAAGGTCACCTCCCATGTGCATCTCTCTACTCCTCAAGAGGAGTTATATTGAGATACCCATGAGTTTCTCTAGCCGATGTGGGACTAAAGTTACATGGCTTATTGAGAGCTAGCTCTCTACAAGTCAAGGAAAAAACTCCAACAATCTCCCACATATCTCAATATATGTAGGGTTGAGCATTCCCCACAGTAACTGTCCATCATGCATTAGGATATATGTCGCTGACGACTTGAATCTTTCCGCATGGGTTGAACAACAGTATGATACAAGAATGGACTAAGCCTTGAATTCTGTACCACAGCTGCAAATTCTTCCTACTCACAAAATATGGTTACCTGTGCTTCTGGTTGTACATTAAAGGTCCTATGCCAGCCTGGTTTCAGTGTATAATTTTGGGCGTCTACGAGTTTACCCTCAAGAGACGTCCTGCTATCTTTGTCTATACACTATAGATGAGTTCTTTATTAAAGAGACATGACATGAAGCCTTGCGCTTCCCTTGCGGTGTTACGCCGCTATGACATGGCCTAAAGTCGAGGCATTACCCTTACCCCGGAACCTCATCGTAGTGTCGTACTACTGTAGCAAGAGGTCACAGCCTCTTTGTAGGTCCATACTACCTAGCATGAAGCCTTAGGCTCCCTTGCAGTGTTACGCCGCAACAACATGGCTTGCAAGGTCGAGGCTTTATCCCTATCCGGCTACCTCATCATGGGGTCGTATCACTGTAACATGGGGACATCGTCCCCTTTATAATGCTGTCTACCCCTATTTAATTTTATCATACAACATTAGGTTACCTGCCTATTTGCGGTGCTACGTCGCTGTGACTTGGCTCGCAAAGCCGAGACATTTCTTTATCCGGAAACCTCATGGTGGATTCACCCCACTGTAGCATGGAGTTACAATCCTTGTGGTGCTGCGCTATCATGGTTTCTGTAAAACATACCAGGCATTCACTCTACCTGAGAACTCATTAAGGCATTTAAGCCATCCTCATCACAGGATCCGTTTTTCTGCAAAAAATACATAGTAGGCAGCAGTAGTTATGGATCTGTAACCCTTCCATGTTCCCAAGAATAAGTATCCACTGTTACCTGATAGTTTTCCAGTCAGTGATCCTCCCTTGAACCGAAAGTTAGATGTCTACTAGATTTTTCTTTGAACTAATAACATAAAACTTTATTGTAGGATTGCAAAGACATACTATCAAAATACCTTTAAGCCCATCTTTTCTGCTGTGTCTTCGACCAGCTGGCGCTGGAGGTCCTTCGTGAATGGATCTGCCAGGTTCCCCTGACTCCTAACATCGATCACTACAATGACGCCTCTTTTGATAAGATCGTTCACTGCTCTGTGCTTCAACCGCACAGTCCTTTTCTTTCTATTGAAAAGTTTATTTGATGTCACTGCTGTTGCCGCCTGGTTGTCGCAGTATATAGGTATCGTCGGTATATACTCTCCAACCAATGGAAGATCATACAAGAGCCCCTGAAGCCATTCTGCTTCATCTGCAGCAGCGTCAAGTGTAAAAAAAACTCAGATTCCATGGAGGAACGAGAGAGCATAGTCTGCTTCTTCGACTTCCACGATATAGCAGCTCCACTCAGGGCAAATATGAATCCGCCTGTGGACCTCTTGCTTTTTACCTCTGAATACCAACTAGCATCACTGAATGTAACGTCCCAGTCCCAAAATACTTAGGACTAGGTACGTATCCATGCCAGCTGTATACATACGAAGTATACTCCAATATATGGAAACCTCGTATGAATGCATAAGCTATAAAATATAGTAAAACCAGAATAACTAAATCTCATCCACTAGATAAATAAATGATATAAAAGCAACTTTGAATTTGTCATGTATACAATCGTTGGGCGGAGACAAAGTCCACTACCAACTATCTCAAATAAAATGTACAAGAAGTGGTCGATAAAATAATGAGACGAACCAAGCGAAATCATCTTCGAAATTTATGGAGAAGATCACGGCCTTGGATAGAACACCTGCAAATTCACAGAAGCACACACCTGGAGAGATAACCAGGTCCTCAGAGGGACGTAACAAGATACAGGAAGAACATGCCATATGAACTGAATATAAATGCACCATAAAATAAAGATACACTAAAAGTATCCAAACCATAACACGGCTCAAAATTCCATCATCGAAATAGTAGGCTACCCCTAAAACCAAACAAGGACAACGGATAACTTACTATTTCGCGATGTGACATTTTTTCCATGCCATAATTGGAACATGAAATATGCTAAGGTCTCCTAACCTTTCTAGTAGGCAATTTAGAAGACATATCGATGTATGGGCAGGTGAAGGCTGACTCCCCCAGGACAAGATAATAACTCACAACACGCACACGTCAAGTACCAATACTATCAGCCGGCATAACTCGAGGCTAGCGGCCCACGTGACCCATCAGTCCACATAGCTCGAGGTTAGTGACCTTCGCGACTCGACTACCGTAGTACGCTAGTTACTACAGCTTTTGGATTAGGGTAGCCCATACATTTAACTGTCTTCTCCCTCCCAAGGTCACTAACAGAAGGTAGTTCGCTAAGACTAGGTCCATATGCATACAAAAAGGCAAGAAGAAAAGAATAACTGAAAGCAAAATAAAGTGAACTAAAAATAGCAAGTAATGGATCCAACTGAGAACAAATAATAAATATGTATTAAATAAATAAATAAAGATGCATATAATTATAAACAGTAAATAAGGCAAGGTATCTTGCCTGAGGTTCTGTGTAAAAGAGAATAATCCAGTAGCTCGACCAGACAAATAAAAGAAGCAAGAAAAGCCAAATCCCGCAGGTGACTCCGGATGTTGCAACAAACATCACGAACGAGTTTGGAATAAAAGATATACCTAGGAAACGCATGTCCAAAAGTTAAATTCTGGAATAGGGACAAAGTTATAATTTTGGGTCAAAACGATGTCCGCCGTTGGACCCGCTTTGTACCGAAATGCGTGCCAATATTTATGGTCTCTAAAGTCGTCAAACTACATGTCTACAAATTTTTTATGATGAGACGAACCCAACGGTATGTCCAATTTTGGATTCCGGTGGGCTGTGCACAAAATCGTCCGTTGAGTAGGATTATGGGCCCGCCAAAATAGCGTCCCAGTCAACCTTCTCAGAATTGAACCAAACTTGGCTCACAGGACCAAAAAAATATTTTGAGTCCAATGGCGCAAGTTTCGTCGCGATTTGATGTGTGTCCACAAAGTAATTAAAAAATCTCGAAAAAGTCCGATACGGAAAAATTTGACGGATACGGGTCAAATTCGTCGCGCAAACGCAACCAATTTGAATTCCGTCAAAGCCCGCACGTCCGCAAAGCCGATACGGACCTTTCGGTACTCTCGGTTTGCGACGGGGTCGCCCGGTTTTGTCGGGAGTACCTCGTACCGGGTTTTAGGGTTTATAAAAACTAATTTTTCGAAAATTTTAATTTAATTAAAACTGGAATTTACTGCAGAATAAATAAATCTATTTAAAGGGGATGATAGAGGGTCATGTGGGCTTTCTACAAGAATTTACGGATCTAAAATCAGAGTTAAAATGAGAGAGATATCGATCGGAAAAGTGGGATACCATAAAGTAAAAATCTGTTGTTGCCGTTGTCGCCGTTGTCGTTTTCGCGGGTGAGGATGCTGCCGCGGCACACGAGAACGACATGGCTCACCGGAGAGAGGAGGAGGAAGGACGTGGAGATGGATTAGGGTTTGGTGGAGTTGTGGTGGTGGCGGCGTTTGTTGTTGTTGTTGATGTGGTTGTTTAGGTTTTGCCAAAGAAGGGATAGTGCTCGGCCTCCTATTATTACTTGTTGCTACTGATGCTTTTTCCTTTGGTGGGCGGCCAAGCTACTATATTGCTTGGGTTTGGGCGGCCTAAGCTGCTGCTTGCTAATTGTTGTTGTGGTGTGGGTGGTCGGCCCCACCACTTTCTTTTCTTTCTTTTTTTTTCTTTTTTTTACTTAAATCTTCTCAACAACTTATATATATATTTATATACATATTATATGTATATATGCATGGCATATGCGCAGCATGAAGCTGCTGTAGTTGTTGGTGGTGGTGGGGGTCGGCCCCACCACTTTCTTTTCTTTTTTTTTCCTTTTTTTTACTTATCTTTTTAAATCAAAAGCTTAAATCATTATATGTATATATATCTACACAAATATATATATATATATACATATATTCACCGTAAAATCTTCAAAAATTTTTTAAAAAAAAGTAATATTATCCATCCATATATATATATATATATAATGTATTTAAAGATATTTATATATATACAAATTCAATTGACCATAAATAGGACAACAAATAATAATGATATCTAATAGTAATGAATATGTATATTTAATCACCATAAAAATAACTTTAAAAATATAAAATAACAAAAATAGTCCTATTGTGGTTTTGGTGAACTTATACCACACACCTTTTTCGAGTTCAAAAATTGTACAACGTGTTACAAAATATAATAATTAATAAAAAAACACCCAATAATTGTATAAATTTATTTTTAAGTCTAATAAAATAATAATAATAATAATAATTTAGAAATTTTACATCCTACCCAACTTACAAGAATTTTGTCCTCGAAATTTAGGATTAATAAGGTAGATAGGGTTGAGGAATAGAAAGAGTTTATCAATACCAACATACGATTAAATTTTAGAGGAGGCGATGAAACGGCGTTCGACACCACCATGCAATAGAAAATTGTGGAGTTGATATATACAAAAATATATCATGGTTATGGAATTGAATAAGGATTGCTAGTGAAGGTAACAAAATTTTGAATATTCAATTTTAGAGAACAGTAAGGAATTGAGTAGACCAAAGAGAATAAATTAGACATTTAGGAAATGTGATCCCTTAAGGGAGAACTGGATACTAATCGTCTTGGTCGAGGGTTTGATTAAGTGAACGATTAGAATCATTCTCGAGTGCTTAAGAATAATTGGGAGGGCACGATAACAATTCTATGGTTGAGAAAATGAGTAGTAGTTAAAGGCGAGGATATAGCCACATGAGTCGGTCGGTGGCTATCTACATTTGTGTATAATTAACCGATTGGGCAACCAAAGATGATACCTTGAGTCTATCTTAGCAAGTACAGTACCTTGTCTCACTACAACAAAAAACCCTTTTAATGACGGCTAAAAAGCGTCATTAATGACGAACCATGACGCTTTTTTTTCCACAGCAACCGTCATAAAAACGGGTGTTATAAATGTTTTTCAAAAGCGTCATAAAATAACCGTCATGAATAGTTTCTATAAAAGCGTTATGAATAGTTAATATATAGTGCACAATTCAGAACAATTTTAAAACGTCATGAATAGATAACATGTATAGGCTCAATGCAGCACATTTATAACACTTTATACTATTCAAATTAGAACATCCAAATCACTCCATATAATTGTCAGGCCTAAAAATCAAATTAACATTATATATCACCATCTTTATTACATTTTTCAAAATAGAGTACATATCAACATCTTCATTACATTCTCAAAATAGAATATCCAAATACATATATACATTTACAAATATATATATACATTTACAACTACCAAAAAACCTGCACCCAGAGCTCTGTTGGACTACCAGGGACTAAAGGTCCTCCAACTGCTAAAATCTTTATGGAAAAAAGCAGTATACTCGTTTGTTTGAATTTAATGTCTCTTGCAATTGATTGGTCCACATATGAAAGAAGGAAAGCTGAAAAAAACAAAAAAAAGATTACATTGGAAGCATGAATAAACTTGACAGTACATTCTCTTAAATCAACATGAATAAGCTTAAAAAAGATTACATTGGAAGCTGAGCAGCCAGCATCAAACTTCTCAAGCAGCACCAACATGTAACTTATAGTTAGGGATAACAGTACCTAGGAAACTCTCCAACCAATGAGCCATCCAGACCGGTCAAGAAAAAATTATGAACCAATAAGCAAGTAAGTCCTTGAAACACAAGCAATAAAACATAGAGGGAAAAAATTATGTAGTCCCAACATTTATGTAGTCCCAACATAGAGGGAAAGGAATTATTTTTTTTCAACCAATTTAAAATATGCCATTCATGATTTGAACCTTCTAAATAAATAAAACTGTAATTGGTCTAATACCATGTTAAAATCTATGCCACCAATACTCCAATTTCTACAACCAAGGATTCACCACAAACACATAGTTGTTACCATGTAATGTATTTGCTTTTTCTGGCATATGTAAAATAGCTCATTCTTTCATTCAAGTTATATTATGGTCCGTAGTAACTCAGGTCAATTTGCAAGTACAGAAGTATGACATAGATGAAAGTAAAAGGTAAATCAACTAAATGAGAATAAAACTGGTCTTATCCAAGACTAATATATACTTTGTTAACACAAGTAAAAGCTCACAGAGCAGAAACTAAGGCAGCTAACTGAACTTAAATAAATCTATGTTAAGTTGTGTGGAAGACTTGTTACCCAAACTTTAGGAGAGGAAAGACCGAGTCACAGTCATGGGAGAAGCCTCTTCCAAGCCGCAAAGAGCACAAGCTGTTCATTATATATTCAGAAGCAGAATAAACATAAACTAGGTTACAAGAAGCGAAACAAAATTAAAAGAAATAAAAATATATATGCTAAGAACTAACACCAGTAAGCAAGATGGAGATAACCAAAAGATTCTATTATTTATGAATGTAACTATCAAAAGAAGTCTAAACATTGTCACATATTTTTTTCCCTGCAAACTGACTGTTAGCTCTTCTGAAGGTATATGGATCACATTTACCCGAAGCTCGATATCCCAACTGGATACTAATGTAGTTCTTTTACAATCCTAAACCAATTCAAGTTAATAACTGGGGCAATATTATTGAAGGTGATGGACCACACAAAATATTAGAGAATCTAAATTTCATTCAATATTAGAAGAGAAATTAGGAGAGCAGTTACCAAGGAGCACATACTTGTTCAGCTAGCGTGAGAGCATATTTGCTGATTAAGAACCTTCTATGTTGACACACAATCTACAAAAGAATCCAATTGCACTCTGTTAACACCTAATCCATATAATAATAGCATACACAGCAATAGAATTCAAATTTTACTACTAGTGAATCAACAAAATTCCATCACGAATCCAAGGAATTTCATTCAATAATAAACTTCCTATACAAATAAAATAATATACATGCCAAAAAGGCACAAAAGAAAGCTATCAGAACAATATATATGCTAAGTAGAGCGTTACTGGATTGAGAGTGCTATGTTCTCTGAACCTTTTCTCCAAAAGAGCAGACTGCTCCTTCGTAAGCCTGAGCTTCTTCCTCACGTTGCCGTCCTCTTCGTCGCTCACCCGCGAAGAGGAGCCCCTCTCCGCTTCGACCTCCCCGCACGCGGTCGGCGAGAACGTCGACACCGAGCTGTGCGAGGACGACGGCGGAGCCTTGGGCATCGTCGTCGGCACGCTACTGTACGCGACGGTGCCGTCGGAGGCGCTCGGGGTAAGCTAGATGAACCTGGACATATAACTGGGTACGAGACACAAATGTAACGAGAACAAACAACACAAACCCTAACCCTAAGGGGGGGAAAATCAAATCTTTCCCAAAATAAAACACTCAAATCTACTGAATCAAGCGCTGCCCAGATGATAAAAGTGAGAAAATAGTCGAAAATCGAACTAGAATGGAGTTGAAGTTGAGGATCATACCACCGCCTCCTAATGCTCGTGCCGCACCCTCCCCACCGCCTCCATCTGCTGCTCGAACTCCCTCCTCCCGACCCCGACCTTCTTCAGCCTCTTCACCACCACCATCGTCGCGTCCACCTTTGCGTAGATCTGGAGTTTAGGAGAGGAAAAATTGGAGTCGAACCGAAAAGGAGGGAAAATGAAAAGTGAAAAATTGGGGGAGAAGAGGTTTGGGGAGGAGCTGCTCGGTTAGAAAATGGATGAGAAATAAATTCTCTCTCTCCCACTTAGCTTTTATACATTGAAAGAATTACAAGTTTGCCACCGCTCTAAACTATTAATAACGCTTTATTTTATAAACGTTATAAAAAGTCCAGAATTAGCCCAAACCGTCATAGAAAAAAGGTATTTTTCAACTTAATAACGCTTATGTATCAACCGTCATTAAAACTCCTTGTCGAGCGTCATTAAAAGGGTTTTTTGTTGTAGTGTCTTTTCAAAATTAGTAAAAGACAAGAACAACAAAGGTTTCAAAGACGGTGTTATATATTGAGTACGAATTGCAGGGTTCATAGGCGGCGAAAATAATTCAAAAGAGAATTGCCAAGGCTGTCGCGGATGAGACTTTAAGGCAAGTTTACTATGTCTTCATCCATGTAGAATAATATGTGATAAGCGAACCAAAGTGCAATAGGTTGATCAGACCATCATGCACCGGTTCTGATTAGACAATATGTTAGTGGATTTACCCAATTAAATATGTCATGATCAAGCTTGATAACGAAATAAGCTTGCAAAACTGAAGCTACATTAGCAGCATGCGATAGTCAAAATATGAGCAAGGAAGGTACTGATGAAAGAAATTTTAAATAGTACAAGATCTTTTAAAATCAAGGCTCGTCAGAAGTTTGGGCCTATACAGTTGTCCTAGGGTTTTTTATTTATGGCTTGGTAGACTAGATAAGGTAGGGTCCTCTGAATTTAGTCTAAGTGAACTTACCAATGTGGTTCACAAGGAAAAGGTTTGTTAGGTGGTGAGGTATTCTACCCAACTTATAAGAGTTAAGCTAGTAGTGTGATGGGACAATGGGTTAAGCAATCAAGATAAAGCACAAATTTAAGCATTTAAGGAATTAAGTAGAACAAAATCACATATCGGGTCGATAGAATTGAGTCGAGGTTGAATCCCTCCGTGGTCAAAAAATATATCGGTATCACGGTAATGATTATAGTTTAGCCATTTCGACCAAAAAGTCATATCAAGAAAATAGAGGACAAGAAGACGTATTTTAGTGGGACATGATATATCTACATGAAGGCGGGCTTGTCTAGGCCTTACATATAAAATTTGTTGAAAGGAAAAGTCTAGTGTTGTGCTCCAAATATCCAAGTCACAGTAAGGGACGCCAAAAGATCAAAAATAGAAAGTGGGAGTTCATGGGGTGACAATTTATGCACAAAAATAAAGGAGATCAAGTTAAAGCATGAGATAAAATTAATTAAGGAATCCAGTAAAATAATAATTTAGGGATACAGTTTTAGTGAGAAGAAAGTCTTCTAGATGAATACTGTCAAGGAGCGATCAGTTCGTTATTCAATCTGCAAACGGTTAGTAGGTCACGAGGAAAGGTCGAGTAAGTCAAGGTTGGGGTACCGTCGCATAGTTTGGTAGATGACTGACAACACTTGTGTACATACTACTATCATGGTCATGCGTGATATGGCAATTAGTGTGGAGTACATCTATCTTATTAGAGCTATCTTGATGGCCTTCTATTAAAATTTTAACTCAAGCTTCCTCCAAAAGTTTCAAAAATAAACTTTCAAAAATAACCACCAAAATTTGTATTCACTCCAAGCCGTTCAAATTCATCATGAAAAAAAATTTTTAATCACTTTCATAAATCTCAAAGCAAATTTTTATCATGTTACTACTGACTTTTTCAAAATTTTACATTTTCAATCCAACCTTTAAACTCAAGAGTTCATAAATCATGACTCTATATATAAAATATCCATAATCAATCATAACTTTAAAACTCTACAAAAAAATTAATACCTCCCCAGATAAAAATTTCTAGCACATACAAAGCAATCTCAAAATTTTAGCTCAAAATTTTAATGCACTCATCAATTATAACAAAGTCATTCAAACATAATACAACTTTTAAATGGTAACTTTATTTGATCAATCAAAACAACTTTATCACATCATTAATATATTTTTATTTTATTTCAAAATTTGTGATATTAGCAATCCAATATTAAACTAAATTTTCAAATAATCTTATCAGTCAAAAATTATTTTTTTTACGAAATTGATATCCAAATTCACAATTTTAAAAAAACAAAATCTGAAATAGATTTGTAAATCCTCAATCATAGGACACAATTTAAAAATAAAGAAAAATTCTCAAAATTGTTTTCATAACTTTCAAATATTTTAAACCTAAAAATTTAGAAATCCTTACTTCTACAAAAATTTAAAATTTTACTAAACACGAAAATCGCAAGTTGTACGACGAAAATTTAAATAATTTCTACAACCATATTTGAAATCTAAGATCAATTTCAAACCCAATTTATAACTGTTCAAAGGTGTATAACTATAATCCATTAAATCATAAATGTAACAACTCGAAATCAAATCAATTTTATATTTGTTCAAAGATGTACAGCTATAATCCAATAAATCATAAATATCAAAACTCAAAAATTCAATCAATTTCTTAAATCTATGGTATAAAGATTCTAGCTATTTATATATCCATTTTTTTCCTTCCTGCAGTATCCATCCTATGGTGTTTACTATTTAGAAATCTCAAGATTAAAACTTTCCTTGGTAATATCCTACTTTACAAATTACAAATCATTAAATCACACTTTTTTTATAAAAAAAAAGAAGCCTTTTTAACTCAATTAGAGTCTTAAATGTATTCCAATTGCCAATATAACCATTCTAGCCATGTGTTTGACCTATGAGCATATACTAGTGTAGTCATCTTCCTAGTTGACACTAAGCACGAAAATAAGAATCAACGGTAGAAAGGAATCAAGCAAGATGCAATTCAAGAAAGTCGAACGAGACTTCAGAATTTGAAGCCAAGGGAAGAGGTCAAGCTATATGGATGAGATTCCTAGATTCTAATCCTATGTTGCAGGCTCGCATCGGTACAGTAACGTAACCGAAGTGACAAACTTGACCTGCATGGGCCACTACAAAAACATGTAACGCCCCAGTCCCAAAATACTTAGGACTTGGTACGTATCCAGGCCAGCTGCATACATACGAAGTATACTCCAATATATGGAAACTTCGTATGAATGCATAAGCTGTAAAATGCAGTAAAACCAGAATAACTAAATCTCATCCACTAGATAAATAAATGATATAAAAGCAATTTTGAATTTGTCATGTATACAATCGTTGGGCGGAGACAAAGTCCACTACCAACTATCTCAAATAAAATGTACAAGAAGTGATCGATAAAATAACGAGACGAACCAAGCAAAATCGTCTTCAAAATTTATGGAGAAGATCACGGCCTTGGATAGAACACCTGCAAATTCACAGAAGCACACACCTGGAGAGATAACCAGGTCCTCAGAGGGACGTAACAAGATACAGGAAGAACATGTCATATGAACTGAATATAAATGTACCATAAAATAAAGATACAATAAAAGTATCCAAACCATAACACGGCTCAATATCCCATCATCGAAATAGTAGGCTACCCCTACAACCAAACAAGAACAAGGGATAACTTACTATTCTGCGATGTGACATTTTTTCCATGCCATGATTGGAACATGAAATTTGCTAAGGTCTCCTAACCTTTCTAGTAGGCAATTTAGAAGACATATCGATGTATGGGCAGGTGATGGCTGACTCCTCCAGGACAAGGTAATAACTCACAACACGCACACGTCAAGTACCAATACTATCAGCCGGCATAACTCGAGGCTAGCGGCCCACGTGATCCATCAGTCCACATAGCTCGAGGCTAGTGACCTTCGCGACTCGACTAACGTAGTACGCTAGTTACTACAGCTTTTGGATTGGGGTAGCCCATACATTTAACAGTCTTCTCCCTCCCATGGTCATAACAGAAGGTAGTTCGCTAAGACTAGGTCCATATGCATACAAAAAGGCAAGAAGAAAAGAATAACTGAAAGCAAAATAAAGTGAACTAAAAATAGCAAGTAATGGATCCAACTGAGAACAAAAAATAAATATGCAGTAAATAAATAAATAAAGATACATATAATTATAAACAGTAAATAAGGCAAGGTATCTTACCTGAGGTTATGTGTAAAAGAGAATAATCCAGTAGCTCGACCAGACAAATAAACGAAGCAAGAAAAGCCAAATCCCGTAGGTGACTCCGGATGCTGCAACAAACATCACGAACGAGTTTGGAATAAAAGATATTCCTAGTAAATGCCTGTCCAAAAGTTAAATTCTGGAACAGGGAAAAAGTCGTAATTTCGGGTCAAAATGATGTCTGCCGTTGGATCCGCTTTGTACCGAAATACGTGCCAATATCTATGGTCTCTAAAGTCGTCAAACTACATGTCTACAAATATATTTTGATGAGACGAACCCAACGGTATGTCCAATTTTGGATTCCGGTGGGCTGCGCACAAAATCGCCCGTTGAGTAGGATCGTGGGCCCGCCAAAATAGTGTTCCAGTCAACCTTCACAGAATTGAACCAAACTTGGCTCACAGGACCAAAAAAATATTTTGAGTCCAATGGCGTAAGTTTTGTCGCGATTTTATGTGTGTGCAAAAAGTAATTGGAAAATCTCGAAAAAGTCCAATACGAAAAAATTTGACGGATACGGGTCAAATTCGTCGCACACACGCGACCAATTTGAATTACGTCAAAGCCCGCACGTCCACAAAGCCGATACGGACCTATCGGTACTCTCGGTTTGCGACAGGGTCGCCCGGTTTGTCGGGACGTACCTCGTACGGGGTTTTAAGGTTTATAAAAATTGATTTTTCAAAAATTTTAATTTAATTAAAACTGGAATTTACTACAGAATAAATAAATCTATTTGAAGGGGATGATAGAGGGTCATGTGGGCTTTCTACACGAATTTACGTATCTAAAATCAGAGTTAAAATGAGAGAGATATCGATCGAAAAAGTGGGATACCGTAAAGTAAAAATATGTTGTTGCCGTTGTCGCCGTTGTCGTTTTCGCAGGTGAGGATGTTGCCACGGTGCACGAGAACGGCCTAGATCGCCGGAGAGAGGAGGAGGAAGGACGTGGAGATGGATTAGGGTTTGGTGGGGTTGTGGTGGTGGCGGCGTTTGTTGTTGTTGTTGATGTGGTTGTTTAGGTTTTGCCAAAGAAGGGATAGTGCTCGGCCTCCTATTATTACTTGTTGCTAGTGATGCTTTTTCCTTTGGTGGGCGGCCAAGCTGCTATATTGCTTGGGGTTGGGCGGCCTAAGCTGCTGCTTGCTAATTGTTGTTGTGGTGTGGGTGGTCGGCCCCACCACTTTCTTTTCTTTTCTTTTTTTTTACTTAAATCTTCTCAACAACTTATATATATATTTATATATATTATATGTATATATGCATGGCATATGCGCAGCATGAAGCTGCTATAGTTGTTGTTGATGGTGGGGGTCGGCCCCACCACTTTCTTGTCTTTTCTTTTCTATTTTTTTCTTTTTTTTACTTATCTTTTTAAATCAAAAGCTTAAATTATTATATGTATATATATCTACACAAATATATATATATCCATATATTCACCATAAAATCTTCAAAAAAAATTTTAAAAAAGTAATATTATCCATCCATATATATATATAATGTATTTAAAGATATTTATGTATATACAAATTCAATTGACCATAAATAGGACAATAAATAATAATGATATCTAATAGTAATGAATATGTATATTTAATCACCATAAAAATAACTTTAAAAATATAAAATAACAAAAATAGTCCTATTATGGTTTTGGTGAACTTATACCACACACATTTTCCGAGTTCAAAAATTATACAACGTGTTACAAAATATAATAATTAATAAAAAAACACCCAATAATTGTATAAATTCATTTTTAAGTCTAATAAAATAATAAAAATAATTGTAATAATTTAGGGATTTTACACTGAAGCCTTCTACTACTGACGGATCTCCACTGTAGTGTAGTGCATATATCTGAGTCTTCTTGAGATATCTCATAACACGCTTCACAGCTTTCCAGTGCTCAACGCCTAGATTGCTAGTAAATCGACTCAGTATTCTCATGATGAAAGCTATGTCAGGCCTAGTGGCAGTATTAGCGTACATCAAACTTCCGATGATGCTAGCGTACTCCAGTTGCCTGATGCTTTCCTTTGAATTTGGCTCCAGCTTCTGGTCACCTCGGTATGGCGTATCAATTATAGGAAGATCATAGTACCCGTAGCGAGTGAGCATCTTCTCAATGTAATAAGACTGTGACAGTGTCAGTCCAGTGTCTGTCCGGATGATCTTGAGTCCCTAGATAACATCAGCATCCCCCAAGTCCTTCATACTAAACTTTGTCGAGAGAAACTTCTTTGTCTCCGTGATACAGCTTATATTCGTACCTAGGATTACCATGTCATCCATGTATAGACAAACGATGACTCCTCTTCCGTCAGTAAATTTTGTATAGACACACTTGTCTGTTTTGCTGATCCTGTAGCCATTTGGCCTTATGACTTTGTCAAACTTCTCATGCCATATTTTGGGAGCTTGCTTTACATCGTACAGAGATTTCACCAACTTACAGACTTTGTCTTCAAGACCTTTGATGACAAATCCTTCTGGATATTGCATGTAAATCTCTTCGATCAACTCGCCATTCAGGAATGTCGTTTTTACATCCATCTGATGTATCACTAGCTTGTATATTGCTGCAAGAGCAATTAACAATTTGATGGTTGTCATTCGGGCTACTGAAGCATACGTGTCAAAGTAGTCGATCTCCTGCTTCTAAGAAAACCCCTTGGCCACTAGCCTGGCCTTGAATTGTTAATGGTTCCATCAGCTTTCATCTTCTTCTTGAAGATTAACTTGCATCTGATAGATTTTGCTCCTTCGGGTAAATCAACCAACACCCAAGTGTTATTGGAGGTGATTGAGTCAATTTTATTGTCTATCGCCTCCTTCTAGAAGACAACATCTCTGATCTTTATCGCCTCATCATAGGTAAGTGGATCTGCTTCTACATAATAGGTGACGAAGTAATCTCCGAAGTTCTTCGGCCTTCTCGCTCGCTTCGTTGACAGCTCAACGAGTTCTTGTTCAATCGTTGTCTCCTTACCAACAACTTCATCTTGGACTACTGGCTCATTTGAGATCTCAGTCTCCTTTGTACCTTCATCATTCTCCGAAATGTCTGTAAGAACAATATTTTTGTGCCTTGTAAACTTGTCTTCAAAGTATTCAGCATCGTAAGATTCGATGATATGATTTGACTCAATATCAAAAAATCTCCGAGCATCACTCTTCTCGGTAGACCCCAAGAAGATCGTCTTCGTAGTCCTTGTCCACAGCTTTTGAATCTTCAGATATAGGAGCTTCACATAAGTCAGACACCCCCACACTCGAATGCCATTCAAGTTAGGTCTGACTTTGAACCAGAGTTCATGAGGAGTTACATCCGAAGTTGCATATGGCACTCAATTCGAAATAAAAGTGGTCGTCAATGTTGCTTCTCCCCAGTAGCATTTTAGAAGACCCGCAGTTAGCAGTATTTAGTTCATCATTTCTGTCAACGTTCTGTTCTTCCTCTCTGCTACTCCGTTAGATTGAGGAGAATATGGAGCAGTAGTATCGTTGATGATTCCATGTTTTTTGTAACGATTCGAATTCATGAGATCGATACTCTCCGCCTCGATCACTTCTTAGCCTCTTGAGTTGTTATCCAGTTTGTCGTTCAGCCTCGGCCCTGAACTCCTTGAACTTCTCGAACGCTTCATCTTTAGATTTGAGCAAGTAGATGAACGCGTACTTTGAGAAGTCATCGATGAAGGTTATGAAATACTTCATCCCAACCTTTGTAGAGAATTGCTTGAAGTCACATATATCGAAGTGCACCAACTCCAGAAGATATGTGCTTCGATTGACCCGATGAAAGGGTTTTCTTGAGATCTTCGTCTGAGCACAGACTTCACACTTCTCTACCTTACCCCCATATTTGGAGATAAGTCCTGGACTAGACATTTTATATATTCTTTTACAATTGACATGTCCTAGCCTATTATGCCATAATTCAAGAGAATAATCAGAAAAAGCGACTACATTTATTTCATTTGACTGGTTTACAAGCTGAATATTAAACATCCCTTCGGTTTGAAAATCCTTTCCGAAGTATGTTCCCTTTTTGGACATTATTATCTGGCCAGCATTGATGTCCATCCTCAAGCCTGTATTGCTAAGCAGGTTCCCGGAGATCAGGTTCTTGGCAATCACAGAAACATGTTTTACACCTTGAAGTGTCAGAGTGTTTCCGGAAGTGAGTTTCAGTTCCACGATCCCGATTTCCAGAACTTCAGCTTGGGCCTGATTCGTCATGATAACTTTCTCAGAAGTTGGTTGGTACGTGACGAACCATTCCTTGCCAGAACAGACATGGCACATCGCACCAGTGTCTATCCACCAGTCAGAGTCAGTCCCTATAGCTGTGACCTGAGCGATCATAGCAACAATGTCAGAAACCATAGAAAACTTACTAGGCTCACCTTGATCTTGTTGTTTGGACTTGGATTTGCATTCACTCTTGTAGTGGTCCTTCTTGCCACAGTTGAAGCAAGTCACGTTGGACTTGGACTTCTATTGCTTGAACGAAGGACCCTTCACTTTCAAATTAGTGGAGTCCTTCTTCTTGTGATAAGAAGCTGCCTGCTTCACCTTGAACTCCCTTGTCTGCACCAAGTTGGCCTTAGCCAGTTGTTTGGACAGAGAGTCCATCTTCTGTTGAGATCAAATCTCGTCCTCAACGTGGATCTCTTGCAGGAGATCTTCCATGCTAATGTCCAGCTTCTTTCGATGCATTCTTGAGTAGAAGTTGGTCCATCCAGCAGAAAGTTTTGAGACGATCCCTCCAACGACAAACTTGTCGACGAAAAAAATTTTCTCGTCATTCAACTTTAGGCGCAACTTCAAGAATTCCTTCACCTGAGGCAGCATTGCCTTCTCGTCTTCGAAGAGCCACTTGTGGTACTTCTCGACGAAGAAGATTTTGGACTTGTTCTCATCGTCTTCATAAAGCTTTCCAAAGACTCCTAGATCTCTTTGGCCTTCACCTTCTTGGAATATGACTCTGCCAGAGAATCTTCCATAGAATTGAGAATCAGCAGTTTGCAGATGCTGTTTTCTCTCTTATACTTGCTCTGCTTGACATGTGCATCTGTAATACCACCTTCTGGAATCATCGGTTCATCCTCAATCAACACATGGTCAACGTCCACGAGTTGAAGATTAAGGGTGATCTTCCTCTTCCAGATTTGAAAGTGTTCTCCGTCGAATTTCTCCAACTTGTTAAAGTTGGTATCGAGAAGAGAGCCACGAGAAATTTCCATCTTCTAATATAGCTTTGAGATTGTTACTCCCTGGACATGATATTAGAAGAAAACTCTGTGAAATGATTGCAACACTTCAAGGAAGGTGAAGACAGATATCCCGGAGGATCCTGAGAAACGAATTCAAATGTAGAGCTTCTAAAAAGAAGTTACAAATGAATTGTTAGCAACAGCAGCAGGGTAGAGGCTCTTTTAAAAATTTAATTACAACAGAACACGTTCATCCTTGTAAACCAGTTGCGATTGAGACAGAACGTTTACAGAAGATGAAGAAGAGAAGAAGAAGAAGGAGAAAGCTTGCTGAGGCGTTAGAACACTGGTGCTCAAAGCTAGATCTGTAACACCCAATTTTCCAAATGAGGGTAATTTTGAAATTTTGTGATTTAAAACTTTTAATAATGATATTTAAATCATGATATTATTTTTGGTAATTTTTAAATCATTTTAAAACTATTTTAAATCATGACTTATGATTTTGGTGTTTTAATAGTGTAACACTAGAGACAGCTTAACCTAGAGCCTAGCCATGTGATTAGGGTGTTTCATTTATCATTTCCAGTTCGAGGGTATTTGTGTCATTTTGAATTTAATTGAATTTAATATATATTATTTGGAATTTAATGTATTATTAAGAATGGTGTAATTTAAATATTATTTAATTGATTGTCATGTATTGTGATTAGCCTAACTTGGTTTGGACCCAACCTAGGTTAGTCATAGCTAGTCTTAGCTAACCATAGTTAGTGATAGTTAGTATTAATTATATTTATTAGAATTTTCAGTAATTTTTAGTATATTTGATTTGGTGCTATTTTAGACTTTGACTAGTGTTGACTTAGGAGACTGTCCTAGAGGCTAACCTAGGTCATGACTACTTGGTTAGGTTAGGTAACCCTAGCTAGACCTAAGTTAGTGACATCAAACTCATTAGATTTAATTTGGGGAAATTAGAAATTTATTTGAATAGTAAATGGCTTGTGGTTTCACAAGTCATGACTTGTGATTTTAACCTTCAAGGCCCAACCCACACCATGTAACCTAGACCTAGCCCATCCCACTTGGCCGGCCACCCTAGCATAGGGATTCCCACCTATTTAATCCCCTCCTAGAAATTAGGGCTAGCCTCCATTAGGAATTTTTGCAAGTTTAGAAAGAGGTGAGTCTCCATCTTCTTTAAATCCTAGAAAATCTATTTCAATTCCTTTTCCACCCAAAATCAATTGCATTAGGTTCTAAAATTAGTTTATTTGCTGTTGGTAATGAGTAATTTCAGGGAAGAATCAATTTGAAGGAGATTGGTGGCTTGAGGAACCACTTTCATTTGGAGCTTTTTGAGCTTTGTACACCCATAGGTAAAATTCTAATATACACCATGTAATTGCTGTTTTATTACAGATTTAGGAAGCCCTAGGCCTAACCTAACTGTAGGACTAGCTAACCCTAGAATTCGAGTCCATACGAGTCCGAATCGGACACGTATCAGTCTATGTGTATAGGTATTTGGTGAAATGCCCCAAAGGGCATTTCGTTTGAATTTCTGGAATGTAATTGAATAGGAAATTAAGTTTTGCCCTCGCTTATGAGATTCCACTACACTGAGCACATTTTAGTGTCGTGTCGAGTCGCCACAGACACGCGGACACGCGGTTGCACGCGCGCACGGGAAGGTTGCTTGCCTTGCTGCTCGGGTGCGATTGCGCTGTGCACACGACACGTCGACACGTGAAATTTGACACACGTGTTGAGACACTGACTGACACGAGATTCCCAGAGTTTCACGAACTCTCGTGTCGTGTCAGACACGGTGTCACGCGTGCACTGTGCGTGCACTGTGCGTTCAGTGCACTGGGTTGTGTTCTCTGTTTAAATTCGATTTTAAATGCTTGTATTAGTGATTTTAATTGTTAATTAGGCCCTATATATGATTAATGATCTATGGTTAGTTTAGTTGCATGTTAATTTAGGTTTTAATGGGATAATTGGATTCGAACATTTGGGTAAATGGCTTTTGGCTGAAACTTTCTGATACTGTTTTTTTTCAAATATTCCTAACTGTTTAATCCTATTTCTATTGATGTTTCAACCTCTGTAAATTACCCCACATGTTGTAATTCATGTTTAGCTAGGTATTTACCTTCGAATTTGGACTTTTGATGTGTTATTGGAATTTGGACATGTGAGTTGATTTTGAATTCTGTTAACTGAGTTGAAGGTTTAATTTTTGATATCCTTAACTGTTGATTCCTACTTAAATCCTTTTCTGAGCAATGTTTTCTTTGATTGTTGATTTTCTTCCTTATTGATTATTGTTTCTCCTTCTACTGATTGTTCATGTCAACTGTCATTGAGGTTTTGGTTAGTTGTCATGTGTTTGGGCTTCAAGTTAACTGAATCTTGAAATGAATATTATTTTATTAGTTGACTGTCATGTGAACATAGGATATAGCCAAAAAATTGAGAATGGTTTTACTGTAACAGCCTATAACCTGGGATTAGTTCTTTTCCTCATTACATTGTATTGAATGTTTAATTCAATGTGAAACTTTTCCAATTTTCCTAAAACCTGGATTGATTCCTAAAACCTGAACTGTTTTTCCTATACCTGAGTATTTCATTCTTAAAAGAACTGAAGTGAACTGATTTGTCATTAGGACTTAGTTTGATGGTTTATTTCCTAAACCATTTAATTCCTATTATTTGTTTGTTTCTCACTGATAAATACCCTCCCACATGTTTGGTTGTTATGTTAGCTTAGTATTTCATTCAAATATGGGCTTTTGGATTTGTGATTGGAAATTTGGCATGTGGGTTCATTGAAATTGGTTTTGTTTTAGAATGGTTAGTTGTCAATGTGACTTGATTTCGATTTTCTTTCCTTTAGCATTTCACTGTTTGTTTCCTGCCACAGTTCCATTTCCTAACCTGAGTTTGAATGAAGGATTTATCATTTACTGATTTTTGATTTGGTAGTTAGCCACTGTCCCTAACTGCTAAAACTGAGATTACTTCCTTAAATTGTATTGAATGAATGCATTGATTCATAGCTAAACCTGAGATTAGTTTCCTAAAAAACTGGGAATGAAATCCCTGAATACAATTGCACTGAAACTGTTATGTACTGCTTATTGGGTTCCTTTCCTTCTTACTGTCAACTGAGATGGATTTCCTTTTCTTTTTCGAAATGGGTGTGAATTGGGTTCCTGTCCCTTCCTTATTTTTCTGAACTATATGAACTGATTTCTTTCCTTACACACAGGGACACATGTATCACTCACTGTTTTTCAATTTTTCTTTAACCTGAGAATGGTTCTTCTCAACCTAAATTGGTTTCCTTTCCTTCCTTAAAACTGAATTGAATTCATATTTGTTTCATTACATTGACTGTTAAATGGTTTTCCTATTCCTTCACTGTTTCCAGGTTGAACACAGGCCCTGTTTTCTTTGACACTGTCCACATATCATTACACACACTCATGTATGCCACTCACTCACTGTTTTGCATTTGCACAGTAAATGATTTCCTGTTTCCAGGAATTCTACACTATTATGTATCTCTCTAACACACACACACATGCCATAGCACACACAAGTAATCTCTCACACACACACATGACACATGAGTACATGTGTTTCCCCCTTTCTCTATACATATGTATATATATGTATTGAGATATATATATGTATGGCTATCCTATATATATGAGTGTGTTCTATTACATATTTTAGATATATATGTTTGGTTGATATGTATATAGGTAGCCTATATGAGTATTCTATGTTATATTATAATATATCAATGTGTGTATTATACTTAGGCTTATAGATTAACATGTGATGTGTGATTTATGGTAGGGCTTATAGGCATGATATAGCCTATGGCCTAGTCTTTTAGCCTATGGGTGTATCTGTGTGTCAGTTTAGAGTCTAGTTAGACTTGTGTGGTCTTGTTAGACCTAGAATAGACTAGTTAGACTAGTTTAGACTAGTTTGACTTAGGTTTGACTTGGTTGACCTAGTTTGACTTCTAGGGTTTACCAGAGTTGACCAAGAGTTGACTTTGGTCTAGATTGACCTTGATTTATGTAGAATGCATTGTAGTGCATCGTATTACCATTCTGGACTTGTTGTGACTTGTGCTGTTCTAATAGGAGCCAGACACCACTCCTCGGACAGTATATATTCTCCAGATTCTCAGTATACAGGCGAGTACATTCTCTGATCATTTTATATCTTGTTTAGGATTATATTCCTGCTTTAGATTACTTTACATGATGCTGACACGTTGGTAACACGGATTAGTACTATATGGATCTTGTTGTGCGATATTATCCCCTTAGCGGATACATCAGGTATTCGTGTTCGTGTACTTTATCGTAAACATCGTGTACTCCTCGTATTTGTGACATTCGTGTACGAAACGTGTAAATCGTGTATAATCATGTATTCACATGACCTTCGTGTACAATAACATAACTTAGCTAGATCCTTGTGTATTGATTGGGGCGGAAAAGTAGAAGTGGTTATGTATTCAATCCAGTAGATTACTCGTGTACAAACCTCTGTAGATTACTCGTGTACAACATCGTGCCGTTTACATAACCATCTTGTGCTCTGAATCACTAGCACTGTTAGTTCTCTATATACTATAGCTATTTACTTACAGTCTCTCTCTTTTTATCATGTTATTTCTTCAGATCCTGTATCTTACTCTCTAGCATGTTTATATTTTCTAACCTGTTATGATTTTGTTGAGATGTACTGTACTCGCTCCCGTCCTGACTGGACCTGTTGAAAATTTTACAGTGAATGATGAGGCTCTGGTGTCTATCCCTCTTGGTGCAGCTCTAGACATCACTAGTGACATGGACCTGCTAGCAGTTGATGACACTTTCCTAGATTAGGATGTCTTATCTTTTCTAGATTTTTGAATATAGATTTCGAGATACTTTAGGATATGTACTTATTTAGACACTTAGATTTTTCGATGTATCTTTGTGGTTTATTCTATTCTGGATATTATCTATCATTCTATCTATCTTTATCTTGTTCTACCTTAGTTGTGATTGAGATATATTCTGTTATGTCGCCTTCATTCGGGGAGTATAACTGTTTATTACCTTAAACTGTTAGATGTTGTGACCTAGGACAGCGTTCTACCGCCGACACTGCGACGTAGGCTGGACGTACCCACGTCTCGTGCCCTTACTCTAGGGTGCGGGTCGTGACACGTTTTTAGTGGTGGCCCATGCAGGTCGAGTTTATGTAGTGGTATTCGAACTAGAGTATCACTACAGCCTGCAGTAGGATTAGGATTTTTTTTTGAAGGTACTCAATCACAGTTAGGACTCCTTGAGAGATTCCTGGGACGACCCTTAAGAATCTTATTTAAACTTCTATTTGAAATCATTTCCCTTGTTTGTTGCTCTCACTCCTTGATTACTGAATTTGATTTTTTTGGATCGTTGTTGATTTTGATTTTCCTATCGAGATGAATTTTATGGCCTGAGTTACGATATTATCTGATAACATATATTGACGGGAATACAGGGATGGTAAAACGTCTACTTGATTATGGAACCTGTAGTTTATCGTGGCCATATTAGCTGGCGTGGCGGAAACATAGGGACCTGACTTCGGATGTACGTATCTTGATTATGAGATTTGGAATTTCTCGCAGCTATACGAGTCGGCATAGCGATATTTCCAGACGACATGATTGTAGAGGTGCATACCCCAGTTATGGAATCTATCGTTTATCGCAGCCTTGCTTACTAGCATGGCGAGGACTCTGAGTAACATGATTTTGGACAGACGTATATGATTATCAGATTGTATCTTGAGAAGGTTTTTAAACATATCATCTCTATCGTACCCTTCTATTATTATAGATTGTTTTTCCAGCATCAATAACTTAGGAGTAGGAGTATGAGTAGGGGTAGCTTAGCTGTTATTATAAATCTAGTGTAACTTCTTGCTATAATTTTTTTTCTAATACAATGAATCGATGATTTTGCTAGACCTTAACTTGGATTTGATATTATATCTCTGGTTTCAAAATGGTTCATTCTTTTAAACAGACAAGCAGAACAGATTTTATCATTGTTTCCTTCTTGCCATTATTTCTTGTATTACCTTAAAATATATATATATAGTGGACACCAATACTTGCCTGACACGTATGCATGCTACACTTGATTACCAACCTATCTGAATGCATATTAATATGTTTGATGTTAATTTCTCAAAATCCCAATAATTCTAATATAGGACAGTATCAGTGACTAGTTCTCCGTTTCCCAGATTAATTTCGTAAATTAAATTTAAATTTCATGTTATTAGTTGTTGTTTATATTTCTGCACATATATGTTACATACAGGGGTTCAAGTCTTAAAGAAAATTGGTTGATTTTTGTGTTGAAATTGTCAAATCTGAGACTGTTACATATTAAACCTTTAACCCTAGATTCTAAGTGTTTAGTTCAATTTGCAGTTTTAAATTGTAATGCTTTGAGCCGTATACATTATTGTGTGTAGGTATATAATGTTAGGTTTCATACTCTTACATGTTAGGTTGTGGTTGTGGTAAACATTGAGTTGGTTTTGATGTTCGAATTTCTCCAAAATCTTGAAAACTGAATACATGTTAACATTTTTACATTGCTTTCAAATGTGTAGTTCAATTTCAGATCTAATATGTAACGTTGAGCTAACTGAAAGATCGAACCCTTTATTTCAAGTTTTAACCCATGTACACTTGACACTCTACACTAGTGTTCACAACTGCCATGAAAACCTAACCCTTCATCTCTATGTTATGTTCATATGGCTATATAGATACACATATATATATATGGTTAGCCATGCATGTTAGGAGTAAATAGCTTGTGCCTTGTAGACTGTTTAACCAATATGCCAAGAATAGTGTAACTTGATAGCTATAGTTGAGACCCAAATCCTCCTATATACTTTTTTGTATATTTCACACAAACCACATAACATTTACATAATGTTAGTTTTTCCTTCTCTATCACTCTCTCCTTCTATATATATTATATTGTGATTGGATTCAATGTTATTGACTTTCGTTCCCCAAACTTTTGGTTTTGTTTTTTTTTCTTAAATAGTACCCCTTTATAGATGATTAGTAGTTATCTTATTTTATTTTGATAATTACCAGTCCTCGGATAGAATGATATACTGCCTTACAGCCTTGATGATTGTTGTTTTTTTTATCCTTTCTAGTATGGCACCCATGACCCGAGCCCGCCGTCTGAGAGCCGCTACAGCTCCGGATATGACTAGGAGCGTGCTCTCACCTCCTGTTGCTCAGGAGTTAGTGACCCCTCAGGCTGACCCAAGGGTAGTGGCACCTCCCGCCATCGAGGAGGTGTTAGCATCCTTTCCAGAGAGTTTCCCTCCACCATCTGTTACTCAGGAGAGAGTTGCAGTCTCATCTGAGACCAAGAGTCCTACTCCGTCTCCTCCTCTGCCTCCAGGAGCGGTACCCCGTACCATACCCTCGGTATGTTTGTTTTCTGACGGAACTCAAATATCCAGACTTCTTCGGGATGTGTTGGAGGCACAGAGAGTTCAGGCTGAGATCCTGAATGAGCAGGGCCGTGGGATCCAACTGCTGTGGGATTTGGTACATTCAGGAGGAGAGCCTAGTTCTAAGAGGCCAAGGAGTAGTGTATACCCAGAGCCCCGTGAGCATCCAAACTATCAGCCTAGGCCAGCCTACCCAGTCCAGACTCCTGTTCAGCAGAGGCCAGCTGAGAGAGTGCCTACCTGCACCTTCTGTAAGAAGCCTGAACATGTATGGGGCTACTGTAGAAAGAGAACAGGGGTGTGCCTGTTATGTGGGTCAGCTGCACACATGCTGCGAGACTGTCCTGCTGCACTTATCCCAGCCAAGACTCCGCCTTCGGGAGGGAGTTCCAGCCACCAGACCTAGTTGGAGGTGAGTCCTTGACCTATATCTTAGCCAGTCTTTGAAAATTGATGCACCCTACCATATTGTTGTATGTTTTGATACCTTATGATTGCTCTTGATCTAATATAACTAGAATGGCTAGATGAGACCTCAGACTGATACCACTTACCAAATTCCTATATGTTATCCTTCCAATTGCATGATTTAGATAAGTTCTCTTTTGACCTTGATTGTTTGGGTTTGACCTAGAAGAGGTACGGTCATCTTAATTTCGAGGACAAAATTTTTCTAAGGTGGGTAGGATTGTAACACCCAGTTTTCCAAATGAGGGTAATTTTGAAATTTTGTGATTTTAAACTTTTAATAATGATATTTAAATCATGATATTATTTTTGGTAATTTTTAAATCATTTTAAAACTATTTTAAATCATGATTTATGATTTTGGTGTTTTGATAGTGTAACACTAGAGACAGCTTAACCTAGAGCCTAGCCATGTGATAAGGGTGTTTCATTTATCATTTCCAGTTCGAGGGTATTTTTGTCATTTTGAATTTAATTGAATTTAATATATATTATTTGGAATTTAATTTATTATTAAGAATGATGTAATTTTAATATTATTTAATTGATTGCCATGTATTGTGATTAGCCTAACTTGGTTTGGACCCAACCTAGATTAGTCATAGCTAGTCTTAGCTAACCATAGTTAGTGATAGTTAGTATTAATTATATTTATTAGAATTTTCAGTGATTTTTAGTATATTTGATTTGGTGCTATTTTAGACTTTGACTAGTGTTGACTTAAGAGACTGTCCTAGAGGCTAACCTAGGTCATGACTACTTGGTTAGGTTAGGTAACCCTAGCATGACCTAAGTTAGTGACATCAAACTTATTAGATTTAATTTGGGGAAATTAGGAATTTATTTGAATAGTAAATGGCTTGTGGTTTCACAAGTCATGACTTGTGATTTTAGCCTTCAAGGCCCAACCCACACCATGTAACCTAGTCCTAGCCCATCCCACTTGGCCGGCCACCCTAGCATAGGCATTCCCACATATTTAATCCCCTCCTAGAAATTAGGGCTAGCCTCCATTAGGAATATTTTGCAAGTTTAGAAAGAGGTGAGTCTCCATCTTCTTTAAATCCTAGAAAATCTATTTCAATTCCTTTTCCACCCAAAATCAATTGCATTAGGTTCTAAAATTAGTTTATTTGCTGTTGGTAATGAGTAATTTCAGGGAAGAATCAATTTGAAGGAGATTGGTGGCTTGAGGAACCACTTTCATTTGGAGCTTTTTGAGCTTTGTACACCCATAGGTAAAATTCTAATATACACCATGTAATTGCTGTTTTATTGCAGATTTAGGAAGCCCTAGGCCTAACCTAACTGTAGGACTAGCTAACCCTAGAATTCGAGTCCATACGAGTCCGAATCGGACACGTATCAGTCTATGTGTATAGGTATTTGGTGAAATGCCCCAAAGGGCATTTCGTTTGAATTTCTGGAATGTAATTGAATAGGAAATTAAGTTTTGCCCTCGCTTATGAGATTCCACTGCACTGAGCACATTTTAGTGTCGTGTCGAGTCGCCACAGACACGCGGACACGCGGTTGCACGCGCGCGCGGGAAGGTTGCTTGCCTTGCTGCTCGGGTGCGATTGCGCTGTGCACACGACACGTCGACACGTGAAATTTGACACACGTGTTGAGACACTGACTGACACGAGATTCCCAGAGTTTCACGAACTCTCGTGTCGTGTCAGACACGGTGTCACGCATGCACTGTGCGTGCACTGTGCGTTCAGTGCACTGGGTTGTGTTCTCTGTTTAAATTCGATTTTAAATGCTTTTATTAGTGATTTTAATTGTTAATTAGGCCCTATACATGATTAATGATCTATGGTTAGTTTAGTTGCATGTTAATTTAGGTTTAAATGGGATAATTGGATTCGAACATTTGGGTAAATGGCTTTTGGCTGAAACTTTCTGATACTGTTTTTTTTCAAATATTCCTAACTGTTTAATCCTATTTCTATTGATGTTTCAACCTCTGTAAATTACCCCACATGTTGTAATTCATGTTTAGCTAGGTATTTACCTTCGAATTTGGGCTTTTGGTGTGTTATTGGAATTTGGACATGTGAGTTGATTTCAAATTCTGTTAACTGAGTTGAAGGTTTAATTCTTGATATCCTTAACTGTTGATTCCTACTTCCTTTTCTGAGCAATGTTTTCACTGATTGTTGATTTCCTTCCTTATTGATTATTGGTTCTCCTTCTACAGATTGTTCACGTCAACTGTCATTGAGGTTTTGGTTAGTTGTCATGTGTTTGGGCTTCAAGTTAACTGAATCCTGAAATGAATGTTATTTCATTAGTTAACTGTCATGTGAACATAGGTGTAGAAGCATGAAAAAGAAGAGAAAAATGATCCATGCGGCCAAGGAGCCGCATGCGGCTCAGGAGTCCCATGCGGCTCAAACACATAAGCAGCTCGAGTGGACTCCATGCGGCCCGCAGAGGGAAGCCACGTGTCTTTTCAGAACAGCTGTACCCAGCGTCATTCAAACACAATTAATGCTCTGACGGCTGACAGCTGACAGCTGACAGCCCTGACGTAAAGTAGTCATGATGACTGACACAAGAGCACTATCTTCCTAGGGAACTGGAGAAGATCTTCGCAGCTTCGAGGCAAGTTTATGCGGCCAGACTAAAACGAGTTCACGCGGCCAGTGCAGAGAAACCTATGCGGTTCAATCATGAAGGTCCCCCATGCGGCTCGGCCATGAAGAAACCCATACGACTCGGCCATGAAGACTCTCATACAGCTCGGCCATGAAGACCCCCATACGGCTCGATCGTGAACATATTCATACGGCTCAGTCATGACAACCTTCATGCGGTTCGAGTATAGAGACTATTCATGCGGCTCGGTCATGAAATCTTTCATGCAGTTCGGTCATGACGACCTTCATGCGGCCCAAATATGAACACTCCTCATGCGGCTCAACAATGATGACAGGACACGTGTCCTAAAGATGATCAAATCTTGGGTCAGATCCCAATAATTTGGGACACGTGGCAAGAGAATGAATTAAATTGATTCATTTAGATTTGTGGGCATCAGCAAATCATCATGATGGGAATTTATTGCAATCAACATTAATTACCGACATGATTTGGCATAATCCTCATTAATGGCCCGGATTGATCATTTACCAGGCCGCCGCCATCTCCAAGAAGCAATCATTTGCAACCCTAATGATCACACCCCATTCCTATAAATAGCAGGGTGCCATTCCCTTGCAAAGATACGCACATACAGAAGATGCTCCCCCTAATAATCAGAGAGAAAAATACACAGAGATCAATCCAGAGAGAGAGAAGCCAGAAGAGCAATACGAGGAGAGCAAGAAGAGCATTTCTTCGTCAACGCCAACCATCTCGTCACAGGAGCCAAGGCTACGTCCGATCGTCCAAGGAGTAAGGCAGAGCTGCCGTCGCTTTCCCGAGCCTCTATCATCACTCCCAGAATCAAAAATAAACAATTGTACTTAGATTGCTGTACCTAGGTTTTCGTCCCTAGGCTTTCTTTGTACAAGCGAGTTTGTAACATGAAGTAAAAGTCCAGTCCTCCCATAAAACTGTTCTGCTCTTTTATACTTCATGGCAAACACGATGGCGACTCTGCTGGGGACAAACTTCTCCACGACTGAGGAGTTGGTGACGCAGTCGGATGCAGCCAAGCTTGGTTCCACGCAACAGAAGATGGTCGTCCGTCTCGACCAACAGGCGTTTGAAGAAATGCTTTCCGACAAGAGCGCTGGCCCGGTCCAGAAGCGAGCCCACACGAAGAAGGCCCGCAAGGAGTGGAGACCCCGATCATTCGCTCCTACTGAAGCTCTTGCAGAGATACCCTCTGTTGCTCAAGACGGCGGGAAAGACTCTCCTGCGGCCCCACTTCAGACCGTAGACAACTCTGTTGTTCCCAAGTCCGGCAGAAGAAAACACTATGATGCTGGACTTGCATGGGCAAAGAGAAACTCTATGCGATCCGAGCCGCATAAGGGTGCTAGCCGTATGGAGAAAGCTCATGCAGCTACATCCGCCAGCCGCATAAAGAAAGCTCACACGACCACATCTGTCAGCCGCATAGCTTATGCGGCTACAGTTGCCAACCGTATGGATGAAACTTATGCGGTTACTGAAGTCAATCGCTTGCAGAAAACCCATGCGGCCACAATTGCCAACCGCATGCGGCCAGCCTGCACGGTCGTGACTCCTAGTCGCACAAGAACAACTCATCCGACAGCTAAAGACAGCCGCATGCAGACAGCCTGCACGGTTTCCAATCCTAGCCGTATAGCGTCTGTTCCACGCTTCTCTCGATCAGTCTTCGACCGTCTCTCATGCGGTCCTGACCCTGATGATTCTCTGGATGATAAGTCAGACTCTGTGGTATTCAACTTGGACTCTTCCTATTACGCACCCGCGAGTGCTAAAAAGAAGAAGTCTAGGGCAGCGCGGGCCCACCAAGCCCAGTCAGCTACCCCAACCTCTGACTATCGGGGCGTCCCGCTAATTATTATACGGGCCTCGGATGGGAAGTTGTACAGAACCACTCGAGTCCAGCCACCGACGGCAGACGGACAGAGAGGTTCACAAAAGCCTCCCAAAATCCCGGGAGCAAACATGGTCGGTCCAGACCCATCTGACTTGCGTGAGGCCATCCTCCACAAACGCAAGGAAAGAGAAGATGCATCGGGGTGCAAAGAGTCCTCCCATGGACGTCACTGTACCTAAGTCATCGTCAACTGCTGCTGCAATGGCACGACGATGCAAGAAGACCGGCAGTCTGTCTTTCAAAGACTGCAACAGCCATCTTCAGAAGACGAGGCACTACCCGTCGTCTCCTGTAACTCTGCTCAGAAAGTCCCCGCTGATGGAAGGGGGAAGAAGACGAATGTTCCCAGCCCGAAGATCTCAACCACTGCGACTAAAAGACTGTCGTCTAAGCGGGTGCCCACCATCGGAGTTTTCCAAGGTACTCGCTCTAAGACGAAATCTACTACAGTGGGGGATTCGTCGTCCATAACGCAGGGGGTTGCTGGGGCTGGGGGTAGCACCCCTCCGAGCCTCCACAGCAATCCGATGTTCCAAGAAGACGAGCCAGGGGAGACAACTCTCCCGTCAGATACAGCAAACCTCGACGTCCCCGACGACATCCACAACTCCCAAAACGAGGCGAACTCGGAGACTGGGGGTACTGTTCCTTCCGAGTCTAAACCAGAAGAGAACATACCCACATACCCCGATGACTTCTCACTACAGGGGTACGATTCGGAGGGCGCTTCCTCCACCGCTCCGTCTATCTCTCCTCATGTGAAGACGGTATTTATGACAGACAGCAACCAAGGTGGTTCCAGTGATCGCCAACGCATCGACAGTCTCGAAGCCATATTGCTTGCTTTGGTCAAGTCTGTAGACGAGATTAAAGCGGCCCTTCCAACTCTGCAAGGAGGGACGCCTGGCCAAACAAGCGTGGGTCCCGCGGTCAATGCAGACTCGAATTCGGCGGCACCGAACCCGGGCAACAATCCTCCGGAAACAATGGCCCCCACCGCCGTGGACGAAGCACACGAAGCAAGAAGAGAGGTCCAGGAGCTCCGAGCCATGTTCCACGCTCGAGAAAACTCTCAAGACCTCAGAATACGGCAACCATACCCTGCTGCATGGAGGGATGTTCCATTCCCACCAAGATATAAGCCGTTCAATATCAATCCTTATGATGGCAAGACCTCAGCAAGTCGGTACATCACTTACTTCGAGGTCACCACCGACCATCTGCCCCATGATGATGCCATTCTCACACGATTGTTCATCAGGGCATTGGAAGGAGTCGCCTTCGACTGGTATCGCAATCTGTCGGACAACTGCATCCACTCCTTTGCGGGCATCAAGCGTATGTTCTTGAAGAGATTCTACGAAGTAGGGCAGGACATTACCATGTCCACCCTCATAGACGTCGTCCAAGGGGAGAAAGAGCTAAAAAGGAACAACATCGAGCGGTTCTGCCAAACCGCCATGAAGTTGCCGTCTGGAAACTCGGATTCCTTCTTAATTGAAATTTGCCAAAAGAGACTGCTTCCAACAATCAGTCTCTGGATGGGCGAAAGTCAATTCAAGGATTGGAAGACGTTCATCATCAGTGCCACAAGCGCCGAAGAACGACTGAAGAAGGCTCGCCAACTGGAATTACACATCTCGGACGGAAAGAACAAGGGCAAGCGTCCCAACAACGATAATGGGGGTAGCCCCTCCAACAATCGGGACAGCAAGAAAACAAGGAAAAGCAGGCTATGGTGGCCGATACAGCACAAAAACCTGAGCCAAAGCCAGCAGACAAACAATGGCCGCAAATCACGTACTCCTTCGAAGACGGTCACGTCAAGCCCATCTTGGACATGCTCATACAAGGGGACAGAATTCAGCTTCCTCCACCAAGACGGGAACCGCGGCCGGCAGAGATGGAGAATCCAAAGTACTGCCATTATCATCGCTACGTCCACCATGCTACACACGACTGCTACCAGCTAAAACGGTACATCCAAAACCTCATCGATTCGAATGCTCTGGCTATCGATTTCGAAGAGGTAACCGTGGCAGCCAATATGGTGTCGGTACAATTTGGCAGCTTCCCTCCAACGGAAACTCAAGACGGGGTGGTCCCCATCCCTTTGGCGACAATGGAGATTGCTAATCTTCTACCTCCCCGAGATCAGGCTGCTGGTCTGGTGCCCCTCACCATATCACGAGGGGAGGTCATGTGGGTCCATCCAGACTTGGTATCTGAAGTGACTCAGTCCACACCATCTTCCATTCGCAAGAAGAAGAGTGGAAAAGTCAAATCCTGCCGCACAATCTCGGCAGATATCGAAGAAGCTACAGCCATCGTCACGCGGTCTGGGGCGCAATCCCAACCTGTGGTTGACAATCCAGCTGAAGATCATCAACCCACTACAACTGATGCTCCGGGACCGGCTCAGCCTTCGACGACCGACAAGCCTAGGCCGAGGGAGACTCGCTTCGACAAATTCCTCCAAAAAGAGGCAGCCCAAGGGCTGGAGAGGCCCTACAACTTCGACATCTTGGCACAATTGGCCAACACACCGGCCAAGTTGTCATTATACGAGCTTCTGAGACTCTCAAAGGATGTTCGTGCGGCTTTGAGCGATGCACTCCAAAATGCCGACACGTACCTGGCTCAAGTTAACCTCACGGGAGAAAACCCGCCTGCAAATCTCCAAGACAGCGCCTGTACGGGAGCAATGCCCAACATCGTCTTCACTCCGCAGGATATGCTCATCAAAACTAATCTGCACGATCGCCCACTATACTACACTGGATACATCGGCGACGCAAAGGTGGATCGAATGCACATTGATCCTGGCTCTTCCATAAGCATTATCCCGAAGGGTCTGCTACATCATCTCCGTATCCCAATGCATCTTCTGACGCCTACAAGCACCGCCATCAGCGGTTTCAATTCGGACAGGAGCTACCCTATTGGAAAGATTCGTTTGAAGTGTCAAATTGGCGACCTCCAATCCGAAGTCACCTGCTACGTCCTAGATGCAGACACTTCTTACAACATCATCTTGGGGCGCCCATGGATACACGATTATATGATCGTGCCTTCCATGCTACACCAGTGCTTCAAATATGTCGACAAACACGGCTTCGTAAGGACGGAATTTGCTGATATCGATCCCTTCAAAGGGGTCGAATCTTACTACTCAGACTCCTGCCTGTACGAAAAATCGAAGAAGCATCTTGGTGAAGGAGATGTACAAGCTAGTACCGAGACAGCCACAGGATCAGAAGAGCCTCTGACGATCCACCTCCAAGCTCGCAAACCGGGCAGGTCTGTACCCCTTACCGCCACTCTGCGTAAGGACGCAATCAGCCTCTCGGCACAAGAAGAGCAGATAATAATTCGGCTGCCAAGGGCTGGCCAAGTGCCCAGATCCACAACGGGGCTACTGACAATCAGGCTGCCGAGAGTCGGTCAACCCCAAACGGAGAAGCTCAATCCCTCCGACAAGCCACTGACGATACGCCTTCCCAAGAAGGGTCGTCACCCCGATGCAAGGTCTGACACTTCTAGCGAACCAGCCACTCCTCGCCCCACATCGAGTACCAAACTGGGGGTCGCTAGTCTGCCAACAACTCCACGCTCAGCTCCATCAACTGAATCGCTGACGATCAAGCTCACCAGGTCATCCTCTCAGTCTTCATTCACACAGGGGGTAGCCGAAGAGGAACCGGAGCTAGCCAAGTATGTGGCTGTCCACACTGATGTTCCCTCCACAGATGATGTAATCCCCCTAGAAAAGATACCTTACTTCATCAATAAAGGGTTATCTTTGAACTACCTCGAGCTTAATAAGCTTTGTACAATGTACGCTATGGAACACGGTATAGGCACTCACCTACACACACAGGTGACAAATGTCTACACCACAATCCAGCTTACTCCAGCAGAAGACGCTTACCGAATAATCGAGGGAGGGGACCATCCAATCATCTTCGGCCGGAAGGACGATCGGCATCCCTTCACCATAGAAGAAGTCAACCTTGGATCGGATGCCGGGAGACTACCTCTGTATCTTTATAGCCTCCAATCTAAATATCTCATACAGAAACAGGGGTATGATCTGGAAACGACACCGGGTTTGAACTACGGTACGGGACGACGATTACCTTTGAAGCCCCCGGTCCCGGCTGGCAAACCACGGGACTACTATAGCAAGACTCGATGTGGATTAGGGTATGTGACACCCACGATGACCCCTGAAAGTTTAGATGAAGAATGTGACTGGCATTCACATTCGACCGGGTCACCAACTTCTGACTCGGATACCAGCATCGGAGACGTATTCAGACAAGTCCTGTCAGTCAACATGGCATTCGCCGACGCTTATGAAGAAGACGAAGACATCCCCGAACTTCTTGAGCTAGAACCATGGGCACAACAACTAGATGAACAATGGGAGAAGCATTTCGAGCAAAGAGAACCTCCCACTGAGGATGAGGTCATACAAGTTAATCTTGGTGATGAAGCCTCCCCGAAACCAATCTTCATCAGCCAGAGTCTGACAGATGAAGAGCGAGAGTCGCTGCTCCAACTCATCAAATAATATATCGATGTGTTCACCTGGAGCTATGAAGATATGCCAGGATTGGACCCCGAGATCGTACTCCATAAACTCAATATTCGTCCGGATGCAAAACCTGTCAAACAACAGCAACGACGGTTTCACTCCGATGTTATGAATGCTATTGAAGTCGAGGTCAACAAACTGATAGCCAGCAGCTTCATTCGCGAAGAGCAGCATCCAGACTGGGTAGCCAACATCGTACTAGTTCTCAAGAAGAATGGAAAGATCTGAATATGCATTGACTTCCGGAATCTGAATGAGGCATGCCCTAAAGATGAATTCCCTCTCCCTATCACAGATATTATGATTGACAACACCTGCGGCTTCGAACGTATGTCCTTCATGGATGTCTTCTCAGGATACAACCAGATTAAGATGTTTCCTGACGACGAGAAGCACATATCATTCCGAACACCGATTGGTACATATTGCTACACCGTTATGCCTTTCGGTTTAAGGAATGCTGGCGCCACTTACCAGAGAGCTATGAGCGTCATCTTTAGAGACCAGTTACGCAAGACAGTGGAATGCTACGTCGACGACATCGCTGTCAAAAGCCGTTCGAAGGAAGATCATCTACAAGATCTCAGGACAGTGTTCGACCTAATGCGAGCACACAACTTAAAGATGAACCCTACGAAATCATTCTTGGGTGTCTCCAACGGGAAATTCCTGGGTTTCGTCATCACTTCTCAGGGCATTCACATCGACCCCGAGAAAACAAAGGCAATCATGGAGATGGGTCCCCCAAGAAATCTCCGCGAACTCCGAGGCTTCCAAGGCAGGCTAGCTTACATCAGGAGATTCATCTCTAATCTCTTCGGATGATGTCAACCATTCACCCATCTCATGAAGAAGGGAGTCTCTTTCGTATGGGATGAGGAATGCCAGTGCGCTTTCGACAGTATCAAAGAATATTTGTCGAACCCTCCAGTCCTGGTAGCTCCTGTTGCTGGGAAGCCATTCCTGCTCTATGTGCGAGCTATGGAACATTCTCTTGGCTCTCTATTGGCACAGAACAATGATGCGGGCCACGAACAAGCAATATACTACCTCAGTCGAACCTCAGTCGAAAGATGATCGGGCCAGAATACCGGTACACGGCCGTAGAGAAGGAATGCCTTGCCCTCGTGTTCGCAATCCAGAAGACGCGACACTACGTCACGGGACAAACCATCCACGTGATATCGCAGATCAACCCCCTCAAGGTCCTCATGACCAAACCTGGGGCACTCAGCTCTCGTTTTGCTACCTAGGCGATATTACTATCACCATACCACATGATCTTCGTCCCGCAAAAGGCTGTTAAAGGCCAGGCTTTGGCAGACTTTCTAGCAGCCCATCCAGGTTCGAAAACAACTAGGGTATATGAAGAAATACCGGACGAGGTCACCAATTCAAATGCAGTCTCCCATGATGCCATCTGGCGAATGTTCTTCGACGGCGCTCCAAGAACTGGACCCAAAGGCAACATCGTCGCTGGAGTCGGAGTGGTGCTGATTTCTCCCTCCGGCTTGGTGATCAATCGGTCCTACTCACTCACAGAGCCATGTTCAAATAATGTGGCCGAGTACAATGCCTTGGTCATTAGCCTCTGACTTGCAAAGGAGCTGGGGGTAGAGTATCTTGAAGCATACGACGACTCGCAGTTAATCGTCAATCAGATTCGGGGGTCGTACGAGGTCCGCCACGAAGACATGATCCCGTATTACCGAATAGCAATCGACATCATCTCGTCTCTGGGAGGATTCTTCATAGAACATGTTCCCAGACTCCAGAACATTGAGGCTGATGCCCTAGCTGGTTTGGCCGCTTCCCTAGCTGTGCCAAATTACGCTCGTCATCAGGTCGACATAATAGGCCGTGAACTGGTCTATCCTAAGGATAACGTTCGATGCATGGAAAGCTACTTCGCCCTTACGGTCGACAAAGCACCAGACTGGAGACAGCCGTTCATCGACTTCGTAGTATACGACATCCTGCCAGAGAATCCGAAGGAAGCTACTTCTATCAGAAGACGTTCTCTCAGATTTTTCTATGATACGGAGACGAAAATGCTGTATCGCCGATCCTATGATGGGTTACTGCTTCGATGTCTATCAAATACAGAAGCCAAGGAAGCCGTACGCGAGGCCCATGATGGTGTTTGCGGAGCCCATCAACCTGGCCCGAAACTGCAAGATCGCCTTCGCCGAATGGGCTATTACTGGCCCACGATGGTTGCAGATGCAATAGATTATGCACGAAAGTACAGAGTCTGCCAAATCCATACTGACTTCATATACCAGCCATCTGAGTTCCTACATCTGACTGTGGCCTCCTGGCCATTCGAAGCATGGGGTATGGACATCGTCGGCCCAATTACCCCGCCTTCGTCCAGAGGGCACCGATTCATACTCGCAATCACCGATTACTTCTCCAAATGGGCGGAAGCCATCCCATTGGCAGAGGTGAAAACTTCAAACATGATCAGCTTCCTTAAGCATCATGTCATCTACCGCTTTGGACTGCCCCGAAGGATCATTCACGACAATGGACCGCAGTTCGCAAGCCACGCATTTTATCGGTTCTGCGACAAGCACCGAATTTAAAACATTGCTTCGACACCCTACAATCCAGCAGCCAATGGGTTAGCAGAAGCATTCAACAAAACCATAATCAAGCTACTCAAGAAATTCGTGTCCTCTAACAAGCGCGACTGGAACGAGAAGCTTGGTGAATGCTTGTGGGCGTACCGTACCACAGTCCGAACGGCCACAGGGAAGACACCATTCTCCCTGGTGTACGAGAGCGAGGCAGTTCTCCCATTAGAGACTCAGATCCCCTCACTCCGCGTCGCCCTCACACATCAATTGACGACAGACGAAAACCGCCATCGCCGATTACAGGAATTGGAGGCCCTAGACGAGAAACGCCTGTTAGCTCAACAGCAAATCGAACTATATCAGGCCAGAATCTCTGGAGCTTTCAACAAGAAAGTCAAGGTCAGAACATTCCAAGTAGGCGATCTCGTTCTGGCGGTTCGGAGGCCGATGGTTATGACGCATAAAATCGCCGATAAATTCCAACCAAAATGGGAAGGCCCGTTCATCATCGAAGTTGTATTCTCCAACGGTGCCTACCGCCTCACAAAGCAAAATGGAGACTTACTCATGTTGCCCATCAACGGCAAGTTTCTGAAGAAATACTATGTCTAGACAACAATTTTCTAGATTTTCGAGTCACGTACCTGCTGGTACCACTGAACTCACCCTCATAATTCTCCAAATTTTCGAGTCACGTACCCGCTGGTACCGCTGAACTCACCCTCACCATTTTCCAAATTTTCGAGTCACGTACCCACTGGTACCACTGAACTCGCCCTCACAATTTTCTAAATTTTTGAGTCACGTACCCGCTGGTACCGCTGAACTCACCCTCACCATTTTCCAGATTTTCGAGTCACGTACCCGCTGGTACCACTGAACTCGCCCTCACAATTTTCCAAATTTTCGAGTCACGTACCCGCTGGTACCGCTGAACTCACACTCACCATTCTCCAGATTCCTGAGTCATGCACTCTCTCGTGCCGCTGAACTCACATTCACAACATTCTAAATTATCGAGTCATGTACCCGCTGGTGCCTCTGAACTCACATTTCGGTCACTCTTTCAGATAGTAAGTCATGTATGATCATACCTCTGAACTTTCTTTCTGGAAGAGATCTTCCCTCATGATCCACTACCTGCACTCCCAGTGCACAAAAAGAGTAACAGATCCACAAATTTCCAAAATGGCCATGTCCTTATTACCTCTGAGTCGTTTCACTTCCGCCAAAAATAAATCACCCCTTTACATAGAACTTCCATGTCCTCATTACCTCTGAGTCGTTCTATGTACCCTCCTTCATTGAGCCCACTCCTGCCATGTCCTCATTACCTCTGAGTGGGAAGGCTCCGTCGAAGAAACCTTCATGCTTGCCATGTCCTCATTACCTCTGAGTAAGTATGATGATACCCTTTCGACTTATTATCCGTACCCACAACTGGAGTACGCCATGGATAATAGGTCCACAAATATTCCCCGCTGAGTCCACTCCTGCCATGTCCTCGTTACCTCTGAGTAGAAAGACTCCACGGTAAAACCTCCGTACTTGCCATGTCCTCATTACCTCTGAGTAAGTATGTTGGTTCCCTTTCATCCTATTATCTGTATCTTGAGCCAGGGTACGCCAAGGATAATAGGCCCACAAATGTCCTCTGTTGACCACAAATATCCTCCGTTGAATCCACTCCTGCCACGTCCTCACTACCTCTGAGCAGGAAGATCCCACGGTAAAGAAATCCCCATACTTGCCATGTCCTTACTACCTCTGAGTAAGTATGATGATCCCCCCCCTCGACTTATTATCTGTACCCACGATCTGAGTACGCCCAAAGATAATAGGCCCACAAACGTCTCCCGATGACCACAAATGTCCTCAGTCGACCACAGATGCTGTACTGAGTCTCCAATACACGCCCATCCCTTCCCTATCATGCCTGGGAGCCCAGTTGCTCCCTGGCATTCTCTCGAATACCAAAAACTTCTATAGCTGTCTTATCGCGAAGTTGTTCTAGGTATCCCTCTCCAAAACTTGTTACTCGTACCTAAAACCAAGGTACGCCCAGAGTAACAGGTCCACAAATAATCCTCCAGCAGGTCCAATTCCACAAACACCACGAGTACGAGAAAGAGAAGATGAGTTGAAACATGCTCATTTATTTCAAAATTTAAAGTGTTACATCATTTGGGATCACATCCCTTACAAAATGAAAACAAAAAAAAAAGAAAAAAAAAGAAGATAGAAAATAAAAAAAAAGAAGCAAAAGAAAACAGAAAACTGATCACTGCTTCGGGGCACATAACGCCGTGAGACGGTCCGTCAACAAGGCAACCGACCGCTCGAACCTATGTTTAGCTCGACGCTCCGCCTCTTGGTTCAGCACCGCCGCGTCCTCCAGATGAGCATGAGCTTGCCAGTTGTCCTCAAATTTCTTGAAAGCCCGCTCCAGGTTAACAGAAGATCGGGAAACCTTCTCGGCCTCCTGAACGATTGACTCCTATTCCGCGTGAGCAGCCTTCAACTCCGACTCTAGGAAGGCCAGTTCCCTCTGAAGTGCGAGAATCTGCTCATTCGTGTCAGCTATTCCACGGGAAGCAGTCTCTTCCCGAGCCCTACAAGCTTGACTTCGACGACCCAGCCTGTCATACGAAGCAGAAAGCTCGTCAAGGTCCCCCTTCACAACTGGCCCAGCAGTGTCTCGAGCGAGCTTTATCCTATCCCGAGCGACAATAAGGAAGCCCCGCTCCCGTTCAATCGCAGCAGGCAAGTCAGCCTGCCGTAACACCAGCAATCGGGTCACGAGCTGATCAGCCTCTGCCAACTTGGGCTCCAGGAGCGCAGCCAATCCCACCCCGCCAGGAAGAGTCTTCAAAGTTTCAATTTGACCCCGAGCGCACCGCAGGGACAGAGAAAAAGGGGCCCCCCATTCTACGGCAGCATCTACGCCCCTCTTTAAATGGCGATAGAAGCTGTCGACTACATCCTGAGACACCTCGTCCAGAGCCTCTGAAGAAGCCGGCGTCAACGGGAGTATAGCTGGCAACACTGAAGAAGACGTGACAGAATCTGTCGCTCCTGCCACAAGGGAAACAAACTCCATACGGAAGGATGCCTGAACAGCGGCCAACTCCTCTTCAGCAGCCCGCAGAACTTGAATGCTCGGCAGGATCGAGAAGTCAATCTCCGAAGCCGTATAAGCAGCAGAGGATGAGGCGGAGACCATCACTCCCGGAACAAGCTCCACTCCCATCTGCCCGGAGCTGGCGGGAAGCCCCTCGACATGAGTCGATGAAGGAGAGGAAACGCTCATTTCCCCCAGATCGCAGCAGGCTGAGCCTTCCCAAGAACATCCACTGTGGAAAGTAAAGGGTCAGGACCTGTAGGGCTAAGACAACCATGAATCGATTTAACCTGGAGGATATGTTGGTAGAGCAAATAAGCCCCTTTACTAGTCAATATTTGGCTTATCTTACCAGCGAAAGAGTGTGGAGGCTGAGGTTCGCCAACAGCCACCGTAACCTCTTCACCAGCAGCCGCCGAGTCAAATATAATAGACTCCTCCGCCCCGGCACCCTCGGAAGGGGATGCGACGAGATCGCGTCGCCTTGCTGAAATTCAGCAATCTCGGAGACAGGCCCGAGGAAACCTTCGTCACCCCGGACCGAGGCCTCAGCAACTTGGGAGTCCTCAGCCGTCGCTGAGAGAGCCCCCGCAGAAAGGACCACAGCACACATGCCACTAATCAAAGCAGTAAGGGCCAGATCAACTAGGGGCAGCAGACGGTTCATGAGAACCTGGTTCATCAGACGCCTACAAAAAA
>JANAVB010012632.1:0-63003 GCA_029216955.1 Iris pallida | reverse complement strand
CCATTTAGCACAGTTAATTACATGATATTAAATGCCTAATGTGTTCTCCTAAGTGTTTCCTAATTGTGTGTCAATTTTGGACTGAATTAGTAGTGGTTTGAGGCTCAAAATCTGAGTTCAATGATTTAAATTTGTTATGTTAACCCATATACCCTGTGCTAGTCATTACTAGGTTGAATTCATGTTAGGTTTTGGATTTCAATTTGGATTGGGGTTAACTTGAAATCAATGATTAACATGAGTAGGTAAATTTGAACCCAAACTGTTTTTATTCCTGTCACACTAATGCACTGCTTGTTAAACCTAAGACTAAATGGATAGTTAGAATTGATTTTCCTTCCTTGCCTAACTGCCATTGGTTCTGAACTGAGTATATGATCTTCAAATTTCTGAGATTGTCATGAACCTGGGAATGTTCTCCATATCACACTGTTTCAACTCCATAGCATGAGATTACCTTGTATTCACTAAATCCTGGGTTTATGTGAACCTTGAAATATAATTGCTACACATTCCTGTCACATTCAACTGAGAACTCACCTATGTGACACATAACTACATACACAGGAATATACACACATACACATTGTCTTCAATACATATTTCCCTCTATTAATTCCTGTAACAGTTCATTAGTGCACACACAATAGCCTATAGCCCATGTACCCATGTCACACACACATGACCACACATGTTCACTCTTGCCTCACATGTTTCACTAACACTCTATCTCTCACTTGTGACACACATACATATTCCTTAACTAGTTTTTCATGTCACACACAGGTTTGCCTCACACACAAATTTCCTACCAATGTTACTATTTACCCATACACACATGTTCCTAACTGTTACACACACAAGCATTTATCCTGTCACATTTTCTGTGAACATAGGAGACTTGAACCCTCTTCCTTGTGATTCAATGCTAGCTAGTTTTAATTGAATGTCATGAATCGATTTCCTTCCTATTTGAATGCCTAAGTTGTCTTAAATTGAGATGCATATACTGTTAATTTCTGAACTTCATGAGACACATATTGTACTGTTTTACCCCACCATATTTCATTCCATAACACACCACACATTCCTGTCATTGACACCCTACACCTTGTATGCATTCCTGCCACCTGAGAACACACAGGTGACTCTCCTATTCACTGTTAGCCATCACTTTATCACTGTTTTCATGTTTCACTCACTCTCACACATGTCACACAACACCTTGTTCCCTCACATGTTCACTCTCTCACCCACACACCACACTCTCTATCACACAAGCTCACATCACTTCACTAGTACACATACACTTGAGTGTTTTCCCCCCTCTCATGCAAATGTATATTGTATGTATCACATATAGTGTTGTAATGTATTCACATGTTAGCCTATAGGTTTATATTCTAAGTTATCTTAATAACACATCAATATGTGTTTTCCTATTAGTTTATATAAATAGATATATGTGTATTCCTATATTAGGGTATATTATATCTATGATATATATGTGTGTTGTATATAAATGCTTTGAGGGTTGTTTTAGCATGGTTGCCTATTGGCCCATGGTATAGCTTGTTAGCCTATGGCCTAGGGTGGTGTTTGTTTAGCTAGTGAGTCTAGTTTAGACTTGTTTAGTCTTATTAGACCTAGAATGGACTAATTAGCCTAGTGTTGCATAGTTGACCAAGTTTGACTTCTTGGTTGACCAGAGTTGACCTTGGCCTAGTTTGACCTAGACTCATGTAGATGTATTGTAGCAGTCTATTTCCTTATTTTAGACTTGTTGTGACTTGTACTGTTCTATAGTAGACAGACACCACTCCTCGGACAGTATATTCTTCAGACACCCAGGATATCAGGCAAGTACATTCTCTGACCATTTCATACTTGTCTGGATTTATATTCTTGCTCTAGATTACTGTACTTGATGCTGACACGATCATTATCACGGATTGGTACTATACACATCTTCTTCTGAGATGTTATCTCCTTGTATTCACTAAATACATATTATGTTGTGCGTTTCACTTACATATTGTATTTTTGAATACCCTTATCATTGTACACTCATTGTGCATATTGTACTCTCATTATCACATTGAGCCATTGTACAAGCCATTGTACAAGCCATTGTACAGCAATATATAAGGTAACGTAACTGAATTGGATCCTTGTGTATTGATTGGGGGGGAGAGTAGAAGTGGTTATATGATCAATCCTATTGTATAAGAAATTGTATATGTCCATTGTACACTCACGTACAAAGGAGTCCCATTTTATTGTATAACCTAACCCGTTTACATAACCATATTGTACTCTAAATCACAGTAGGTTTACAGTTCTTACTTATCATATTTAGATATTTTTTTTATCAAATCTCTACTGTTTTTCATATACTTCTTTCTTTCAGCGTTTTATGTACCTTACTCTATTGCATGCTTTATATTTCCTAACATAATATGAACTGCGTGAGATATTTTGTGCTCGCTCCCGTCCTGACTGGACCGGTTGAAAATATTACAGAGGATGAGGATGAGGCCTGCGTAGACACCTTCTATGGGACAGCTGTAGATGACTCGTGTGACCCAGATTTCCAGCCTGACCTACTAGCTTAGAGACTGAGGCTCCCTAGTCTAGGTTTAATTTTCTGTTATTTGAGATCTAGATTGTATATATTCTTTCATTTCAATATTAGAGTCGTGTATTGAGCTGGATGTTCTGATTTGTTATGTCAGTAGACACTTAGACTCTCTGGTTGTATTTATGTGGATTCCTTCATTCCAGCATTTATCTTTCTATCTTCCTATCTTATCATTCTTAGATGTGATTGAGACTGTATATTGCTATGTCACCTCCATTCGGAGTGTATATACTGTACAGGTACCTTATATTGTTAGATGATTGACCTAGGACAACATTCTATCGCCAACGCTGTGGCGTAGGCTGGGCGTTGTTACGTTCTCGTACCCTCACAGTGGGTGCGGGTCGTGACACATTTTTAGTGGTGGCCCATACAGGTCGAGTTTATGTAGTGGTATTCGAACTAGAGTATACTACAGCCTGCAGTAGGATTAGGATATTTTTGGAGGTACTCAATCACATTAGGAAAAGCTCTTAATCTGATTCTTGATATCAAATTTTTACTACTTTAATACCTTCTTGTGAAATAAAACTGTCCTCCCTTGACTTATGCTTCCTTTTCGGCAATTGATACCCTTGTTTGATCTGTCTTCAGGATGGTGGAGACGTAGTTACAGCATACCATTCATGGGGATACTGTAGAGGGGACTGCTACCTCTCAGCCAGTTCAGCAGGGTCGGGAGGCTACAGCTCCTGCCACCTCTGCTCATATTGGAACTTCAGCAGCAGCAGCAGAGGGTATGCCTTCACCAGTTCGGAGGCAGGACCCAGTTATCCTAGAGATACCATTCCAGCAGCCGGTCTACAGGACACGTGGATGCGGCACAGATGTTTGCATACTTTCAGCAGTTTATGGAGATACAGCAGACCCGGTAGGAAAGGGGCATGGAGCTGGCCATTACGACAGTCACAGCTCGACCAGTAGTCCAGCAGCCGAAGACACCTGGGATAGAGCAGTTCCAGAAGATAAGCCCCAGAGACTTCCTGGGGACGGAGGGGATTATATTGCTGACGAGTGGATCGAGCATATAGAGGAGATCTTCCACATGGCCCGGATACCTGCAGATCTCCAGATAGAGGTAGCAGCTAGCCGGATGCGAGATCTTGCTCACACTGGTATCAGTCAGACCCCAGGGTGGGGTAGCTTGGCAGACTTGGAAGCAATTTAAGGGCTTCTTCAAGAAGAAGTTCTTTCCAGATTCAGCACTCAGGGCCTTGGAGTCGTAGTTCGAGAGCCTAGTCCAGGGGAGTCTTTCAGTGGAGGAGTATGCAGGAGAGTTTGGTCGCCTCGGCAGGTTCGTAGAGGGCTTGAGCGAGACGGCGAAGGCCCAGAGGTTCCGGAAGGGTCTGGTCAAGGAAGTCAAGTCCTTGACCAAGGGCAATAGGGATGCCACTTTTGAGAAGATTTTGACGGGAGCCTTATTGGCGGAGGATGATCTTGAGCTTAGGCTCAAGAGGAGGCGAGACCCAGTTGGGGGCAGCAGCAGCGGAGGACCGGCCACGAGGCCGTACGTTCAGCAGCAGTTTCAGCAGCAGTACCAGCAGCCGAGGACTCAGATACATCAGCTACAGCAGAGGCCTATTCAGTATCAGCGACAGAGACATGCAGTATCAGCAGGACACCGTGTGCAACTTCTACAAGAAGTCAGGCTATTGGTGGAACGATTGTAGGAAGAGGCTGGATATGTGTTTACTTTGCGGTTCAGCAGAGCATTAGTGTAGAGAGTGTCCCAAGAACCCGACACCGTTGGCTCAGATAGCACCAGGAGCTATGGCTCCGGCAGGGGCAGAGGGGACCACCATTGCAGACTCAGCAGGAGAGGTTCGTACAGCATCAGCAACAGGCCAGGGGAGGCCAGCCAGGGCGAGCTTTTGCCATGACAGCCGAGGTTGCTCAGGCCATTGGGGATCTAGTTGCAGGTTCCGTTTTTGATTCAAATTCTACAATTACTACCTTGAACTTCGATTCTCTCTGTTCCTTGTTGGTTGATCAATTTGTCCTGTTGTTTTGTGTTATGTTTGATTTTCTTCTGAGATGAATCATATAGGCTAGGTCACCCAGTTATGGAATCTAGAATCTTTGATGGTCGTGTTTAGCTAGCATAGTGAGGACATATAGTCAGATTTAGGACGTATTTCTCGGGTGTAGAAATTGAAGGTTTTCGCTGCCAAGCATACGGCAACCCAAAAATTTTAAATACCATTATTCTAGAGGTATGTGCCTTAGTCAAGGACTCTGTGATTATCGTAGCCTTGCTTACTAACACGACGAAGATTCTGAGTATCATGATTTTGGACAGACGCATATGATTATCTGACGGTATGATTGAGGCCTTGATTGTGGGGGTGTTTGACCTAGAAGGACTACTACCATTTTAATTTCGAGGACAAAATTTTTCTAAGGTGGGTAGACTTGTAACACCCAGTTTTCTAAAAATGAGGGTAATTTTGAAATTTTGTTTTTTAATTTATTTAATTATGGTATTTAAGATTTTCCATGATTTTATATTGATTTTTAATCATTTTAAAAAAACTATTTTAAAATCATGACATGATTTTGGTGTTTGGCTAGTGTAACCTTGGAGACTGTTGACCTAGAGCCTAGCCATGTGATTAGGATGTTTAAATTAGTACATTTTAGCCTAGAGGGTATTTTGGTCATTTGAGAATTTAATTGAATTATTTATGATTTATTGGAATTTGTGTGATTTTAATTATTATTTAAATAAGTGCTATGTGCTATGATGGGTTTTAGCCTAGTGAAGCCTAACCTAGAAGCTTAGACTTAACCCATGGGCTAAGTAGGATGGTTAACTTAAGTTGAGGGTAAAAATTATCAAGTTAGAAATCAAATAGGAGTTTTAGTCATGAGAATTGATTTTTGAGAATGGGCCCTTAGAAACTTAGATATAACTTGACTTAGAAAGGGAGGCCCATGGCCCAACTAACTAAACCCTAACCCTAGCATTTATGACAGCCACCTAGGGATCCACACTCCTATTTAATGTCTTCTCAAACTTAGGGCTAGCCTCCTTAGAAAATAGCAAGTTGAAAATAGAGGTAAAACCCTTTCTTCCCCAATCCATAACTCCTCCATTTCAACTCCTTTTCTTCCCTAATTTCTTGCAATAGATTCTAATCTCTGTATTTTTTATGACTATGGTGAGAAATTCCAGGGAAGGGGCATTTGGAGAGTTGGGTAGCTTGAAGAACAACTCACTTGGGGCTTTTGAGCCATTTCAAACCTATAGGCAAATCTCTATTCTCTCCACCAAAATTTGATTTCTTGTATGGTTAGGAAACCCTAGGTGTCCTCTCCTATTGGTATAGGTTTTGCTATGTTTTGTGTACGTTTCGTGTCCGTATTGGACACGTATCCAATATGATACCTAGGTGTTTGTAGAAATGCCACTAAGGATTCAATTTTCGATTTTTGTAAAATAATTACATAGGTTTGTAGATCTAGGTGTGTGTATGAATGTTTGTGAAGGATGTTTGGTGTTTTGTGTCCATTTGTGTTGCGTTTTTAGCCCTGGACACGCAGCACGAGCCATAGGCTGTGTCCTGCCTATCGGGGGCTAGAACTCGAGACACGGGACACTTCAGGACACGAAAATTTGTGTAGAGAAGGGGGCAACATCTTACACCATGCTCCCAAAATTTGGGAGCATGTCGTGGAGTACACGCGCGCAATCACGCCCGTACTGGCCGCGCATGCGCGCTGTGCACGCGTGTAATTGGTCACTGATACGCATGTTTTGACACGACACGGGGACACGTTGGCACAATTCAGGCTGTTTGACACGTACCCCTATCCCAGGCGAGTGTCTGGGCACGAACACGTGCCGTGTCGGTCGTGTGTCGCGTGTTGGATGCACGTGCACGCGTGCACGACGATTTTCCTGCTGCACTGTGTCCAGGTTTTGTTTTAGGATTTAAATTCGTTTGGACACATTGTGTCCACTTGGGTGGACACATATATATTGTATGACACGTACATGATGTATACTTGCATTACCAACCCAAAAATTTATGTCTTAATGTAATTTTCATTGCTATTCCATTTCCTTTTTTTCTGAAACATCATGTATCAGTGTAATCCTATTTTTTGTCCAGATTTTGGAAATGAACTTTGGCAATCTTTTTAACACATTTAGCACAGTTAATTACATGATATTATGCCTAATGTGTTCTCCTAAGTGTTTCCTAATGTGTGTCAATTTTGGACTGAATTGGTAGTGGTTTGAGGCTCAAAAATCTGAGTTCAATGATTTAAATTTGTTATGTTAACCCATATACCCTGTGATAGTCATTACTAGGTTGAATTCATGTTAGGTTTGGATTTCAATTGGATTGGGGTTAACTTGAAATCAATGATTAACGAGTAGGTAATTTGAACCCACACTATTTTCATTCCTGTCACACTAATGCACTACTTGTTAAACCTAAGGTTAAATGGATAGTTAGAATGATTTTCCTTCCTTGCCTAACTGCCATTGGTTCTGAACTGAGTATATGATCTTCAAATTTCTGAGATTGTCATGAACCTGGGAATGTTCTCCATATCACACTGTTTAAACTCCATAGCATGAGATTACCTTGTATTCACTAAATCCTGGGTTCATGTGAACCTTGAAATATAATTGCTACACATTCCTGTCACATTCAACTGAGAACTCACCTATGTGACACATAACTACATACACAGGAATATACACACATACCATTGTCTTCAATACATATTTCCCTCTATTAATTCCTGTAACAGTTCATTAGTGCACACACACAATAGCCTATAGCCCATGTACCCATGTCACACACACATGACCACACATTTTCACTCTTGCCTCACATGTTTCACTAACACAATCTCTCTCACTTGTGACACACATACACATTCCTTAACTAGTTTTTCCTGTCACACAGGTTTGCCTCACACACAAATTTCCTACCATGTTACTATTTACCCATACACGCAAGTTCCTAACTGTTACACACACAAGAATATATCCTGTCACATTTTCTGTGAACATAGGAGACTTGAACCCTCTTCCTTGTGATTCATTGCTAGCTAGTTTTAATTGAATCATGAATCAATTTTCTTCCTATTTGAATGCCTAAGTTGTCTTAAATTGAGATGCATATACTGTTAATTTCTGAACTTCATGAGACACATATTGCACACTGTTTCACCCCCACCATATTTCATTCATAAACACACACCACACATTCCTGTCATTGACACCCTACACCTTGTATGCATTCCTGCCACCTGAGAACACATGTGACTCTCCTATTTACTGTTAGCCATCACTTTATCACTGTTTTCATGTCTCACTCACTCTCACACATGTCACACACACACCTTGTACCCTCACATGTTCACTCTTCACCCACACCACACTCTTTATCACACAAGCTCACATCACTTTCACTAGTACACATACACTTGAGTGTTTTCCCCCCCCTATGCAAATGTATATTGTATGTATCACATATAGTGTTTAATGTATTCATATGTTAGCCTATAGGTTATATTCTAAGTTATCTTATATAACACATCAATATGTGTTTTCCTATTAGTTTATATAAATAGATATATGTGTATTCCTATATTAGGTATATTATGATATCTATGATATATATATGTGTGTTGTATATAAATGCTTTGAGGGTTGTTTTAGCATGGTTGCCTATTGGCCCATGGTTAGGTTGTTAGCCTATGGCCTAGGGTGGTGTTTGTTTAGCTAGTGAGTCTAGTTTAGACTTGTTTGTCTTATTAGACATAGAATGGACTAATTAGCCTAGTGTTGCATAGTTGACCAAGTTTGACTTCTTGGTTGACCAGAGTTGACCTTGACCTAGTTTGGACCTAGACTCATGTAGATGCATTGTAGCAGTCTATTTCCTTATTTTAGACTTGTTGTGACTTGTACTGTTCTATAGGAGACAGACACCGCTCCTCGGACAGTATATTCTCTTCAGACACTCAGGATATCAGGCGACTACATTCTCTGCCTGTTTCATACTGTCTGGATTTATATTCTTGCTCTAGATTACTGTACTTGATGTTGACACGATCATTATCACGGATTGGTACTATACGGATCTTCTTCTGAGATGTTATCTCCTTGTATTCACTAAATACATATTGTGTTGTACGTTTCACTTACATATTGTATTTATTGAATACCCTTATCATTGTACACTCATTGTGCATATTGTACTCTCATTATCACATTGAGCTATTGTACAAGCTATTGTACAAGCCATTGTATAAGGTAACGTAACTGAATTGGATCCTTGGTTGATTGGGGAGGGAGAGTAGAAGTGGTTATGTGATCAATCCTATGTATAAGAAATTGTATATGTCTATTGTACACTCACGTACAAAGGAGTCCCATTTTATTGTATAACCTAACCCGTTTACATAACCATATTGTACTCTAAATTACAGTAGGTTTACAGTTCTTACTTATCATATTTAGATATTTCCTGTTATCAAATCTCTACTGTTTTTATATACTTCTTTCTTTCAGCGTTTCATGTACCTTACCTATTGCATGCTTTATATTTCCTAACATGATATGAACTGCGTGAGATGTTTTGTGCTCGCTCCCGTCCTGACTGGACCTGTTAAAAATATTACAGAGGATGAGGATGAGGCCTGCGTAGACACCTTCTATGGGACAGCTGTAGATGACTCGTGTGATGCAGATTTCCAGCCTGACCCACTAGCTTAAAGACTGAGGCTCCCTAGTCTAGGTTTACATTTTCTGTCATTTGAGATCTAGATTGTATATATTCTTTCATTTCAGTATTAGAGTCTTGTATTGAGCTGGATGTTCTGATTTGTTATGTCAGTAGACACTTAGACTCTCTGGTTGTATTTATGTGGATTTCCTTCATTCCAGCATTTATCTTTCTATCTTCCTATCTTATCATTCTGCTTAGATGTGATTGAGACTGTATATTGCTATGTCACCTCCATTCGGAGTGTATATACTGTACAGGTACCTTATATTGTTAGATGATTGACCTAGGACAGCGTTCTACCGCCACACTGTGGCGTAGGCTGGGCGTTGTTACGTTCTCGTACCCTTACAGCGGGTGCGGGTCGTGACACCACTCTGGTGATAATGTACCTAAGTACGAGATATGATCGAGCTAAAACTCGCACTTACTAAACTTTGCACACAACTGGTACTCTCTGAGAATCTGAAGAACTACACGAAGAGCTGCTCATGATCTGCCTCATTCTTGTTATAGACTAGGATGTCGTCTATAAATACTATCACGAACTGGTCCAAATAGGACATAAAGATATGATTCATGAGGTCCATGAATACGGCTGGCGTATTGGTCGCTCCAAATGGCATAACAAGGAACTCTCAATGCCCATATCTGGATCTGAATGCTGTCTTTGGGACGTCTTGCTCTCTAACTCTGATCTGATGGTATCTGGACCGCAAGTCAATCTTCGAGAATACTGCTGCTCCTCTGAGTTGATCAAATAATCTCTATTCTTGGTAGAGGATATCTGTTCTTAACTGTTACAGAGTTCAAGGTACGATAATCAACACTTAATCTTGACGTACAATCCTTCTTTTTCACAAAAAGTATCGGGGCTCTCCATGGTGATCCACTAGCACGAATGAATCCCTTGGTTCTGAGTCTTCAATCATCTTGTACAAAATCTCTAACTCTGAAGGTGCCATCCTGTAGACTCCTCCTGACACTGGTGCCGTCCCTGGAAGCAAATCAATGGTGAACTCTATCTCTCCCTCTGGGGGCATGTCTAGAAGCTCTTCGGGGAACATGTCTGGGAACTCTTCTATGACTCTGGAAACTGAACTGCCACTGCTATTGCCATCCACAATACAGGTGAAGAAGGTTCTACTTCGCCTCTTGAAAATGAAAACTCTGGCTCATCGGGAATACCAAAAATAATCCTGCCAATATGGTAGTCTATTCTTGCGTATTGCTCCTTCAACCAGTCTATTCCTAGGACCACATCATAATCGTCCATCGGGAATTCTATCAACCTAGCGGGAAACTCTCTACCACTAACTACGATTCGACAAAAGAAAATACTCTATCTACTCCCACAAGACCGTTACCGGTAAGTATATTGAGCCTTACTGATAATGACTCTGGCTCTAGTCCTATCCGTGTAGCGAATCGTGCAGACATAAATGAATGTGATGCACCCGAATCAAATAATACTGATACGGAAAAGAGTTGACGAGAATGGTAACTGCCACCACCATACCTGAAGCTAACCCTTACTCCACGTTCAAAGACATAACCTGACCTTGCCTTCTTGGTGTTGGTTCCCTCTGGTGACCTCTCTGCTGTGCTGGTTCTGAATCTGAACTTGGGCATACTGCTGAGCCTGAGGCGACAATGACCTAGGAGGCTGATACTGCTGCACTGGTACTGGACCCCTAACCGATGGACTGGTTAGGTGTCACGATCCACACCCTAGAGTTAGGGCACGAGAACGTAACAATGCCCAGCCTACACCGCAGTGTCGGCGGTAGAACGCTGTCCTAGGTCTCAATGCATCTAACAGTATAAGACTAAACAGTTTATACTCCCGAATGGGGGTGACATAGCAGAATGTAAACTCAATCACATCTAAGGTAGAGCATAAAGGAAGAGAGATAAAACATGAAATCGAAAAGAGATACAACAGATAGAAGTCTAAGTGTCTAAGATACAAACTCAGAATACATCTCAAAACCCAAATACAGTAATCCATAAATACAACTCAAGATGACTGAAAATAAACTATAAGCAAAAACCCTAGCTATCTATGCAACCTCTACTGTCTCCTCTAGGCTAGCATGCAACCTCCAGGCTATCTGTAAAATTTATCAACGGGTCCAGTCAGGACTGGAGCGAGCACAGTACATCTCAACAGATCATAGCAGGTTAGAAAATAAATCATGCAGTAAAGTAAGATACAGATCTGAAGGAAATACAGTATGTAAACAGAGAAAGAGAACTGTAATAGAAATATCTACTATACATAGAGAACTAACAGTGACTAGTGAGTCAGAGTAAATATAAACATGTGAATGGCATAGGAGATTCATGACTACAGCTAAGAGAGTGATTCATGACTACAGCTACTTGGATAATATTCACATGTCTATTTCTACTCCTCCATCCCCAATCAATACACAAGGATCTGTTCAAGTTATGTTAAGATTCGTGAAACTTCACATGGCTCATAAAATGAGTGATACGTGAAGGTAATTCATGATGGCTCTGTGAACATGAGTACATGTGTCACAAGCGATTCGTGAATTAGAGAAAGGATAGAGATACGTGATGATTCGTGAAACGCACAAAATATGCAGTATCCGATGCTCCCGAGGGGGATAACATCTCATGAAAAGATCTATTAGTACCAATCCGTGTGACCAACGTGACAGTATCAAGTAAAGTAATTTAAAGCAGGAAAATAATTCTAAACAGGATATAAAATGATCAGAGAATGTACTCGCCAGATATCTGAATGTCCAAGGTAAAGATACTGTCCGAGGAGAGGTGTCTGGCTCCTAATTAGAACAGTACAAGTCACAACATGTCCAGAATGGTAATATAAAGTACTATAATGCATTATACATGAATCTTGGTCAAACTAGGCCAAAGTCAACCCTTGGTCAACTCTGGTCAACTGCACTAGTCAAACTAGGTCAAACTAGGTCATATACTAACCCAGCAAGTCTTACTAGGCCTAACCAAGACTATCCTAGCAAGCACACATCAATACAAGGCTATACAAGCCAACATACACCTAACTCTATATAGCATGCAATTATTCAATACTCAAATAAGCAAGAATTCATATTGGATATACACTAGGTAATCTATTACTTTAAGCTATATATGTCTACACATATACACATGTATATATGGTATTCAACATTAGGTCTATAATCATGGCATTTCAAATGGTTATATAAACTTATATATTACACACAATATGCTAACATATATATAAGTTAACTATATATTACGACACAATATGTATTTATTTCTATATATAATATACATACATAGCTAAGTTAACTATATTCATAAATACTTATTTAAGAGGCTGGTGTGTGTATGTGAACATGGCAAAAGGGCAAATGAGGGTTAAATGGGCATACATAGTGTATACATATCAAAGAGTGTCAAAGTGTAAGTGAACAAAGTGTCAAGTGTGATAGTGTCAACAAAGTGTAAGGGGTACATGAGGTAATATAGGATGTTTAACATAGAACATTACATCTCATTAACTTGTATATTGCATACATTATATCTATTATTACATTACATTCATGCTTGCATTCATTTATCATTCATTTATTCTCTTGCACTACTATTGAACCATACATTACATACTATGGAACCTACATATTCATTACAAGCCATACTTATACATGCTTACATTAATAGGATACTTATACCTCATACATCATTTATTTAAACATTTACTCATGCTTGTATTCTCTATTTAATTACATAATGTATATACATTAACATGGGTTAAAATCAAATAGAATATTATATTACACACAAGGGTGCACAAAATGCATATACCGAATAGTAACTCCTACTAATAATCAATACTGTACCATCTCAGTATGAATTAAAATCTAGGATTAAAGTATATTATAGATCTATGTGTTAGCTTTCCGAAACTTCAAACGGATCGCATTTTCGTTTCCGAAAACTCCCGGAATCGCGAAAATACCGAGAACGCGTTTGTCTTTCATACAGCTGACACTCAAATAATTTTCCAGAAAGTTATAGAAATAATTAGGCCTATTAACATGTTTTTGGAAAGCTAACTTCAATACGCTTCTTTTAAAAAAACAAAAGATTAAACCGAGCTTCGAGCTAGAAGTTATGATATTTCTAAGTTAGGGCTGAAATTAAAAATGTGGATAAAAATCATGACGGATTTGGGTAGTTTGAGACAAAAGAACACAAGTATATAACATAATATATCAAGAACTCACTCTCTACACTAATATATATATATGAGACACTATAGAACACATCCCCAATACAAAAATATGAGATTAAATATATAATAATTCATTCATACATAACAACAACACCAACACATAGTGTGTCCAAATTTGGGATTTTCCCACATGGACACAACCACAACACAAAGGACACTCCTATGACCTCCAAATGGACACAAAATGGACACAAATGGAGATACAACCATGGGGTCATTCCTATGGGTTCAAAAGACCTATATGCATGAGGAAATGAAATGGAGAAGGGATTTATACCTCCCGGTAGATCGAATCGAAGAAAAGCATTCCCGGAGTGATACCGACACGTAGAGATTCCAAAAGTACACGAACGAGCTCCGAATCCTCCCAAACTTGGGTATCTTTCTCCTTGGCTAGAATGGAGAAGGAAAGAAGAAGATTTGGTGGTGAAATAGAAGGATTTGGGAGAGAAATTGCTAGGATTGCTCTCTAGGAATTTAGAGAAGAACAAGAGAGAGAGTGGATGAGAATAATGAAATGAACTTGAGCCTATCCTCTCCCAATGTGGCTGGCCATATGGGGCTATTTGTCCTATTGTGTAAGGTCCAAAATGCCCCCACTAACCTATTCTATGATATTAGAAAGGGCTAATTGGTTGGGGCTAAATTAGTCATTCTAAAGTCTCTAATCACACTAACCTTATCCATAATAATTAGTCTAACCTCTAACTAAAATATTTCTATCATGTGGACTAAAATTAATATCATGTGGGCCATGCCTAACTAGTGTGTGGGTCCCACTAGAGTCAAACTACCCCCGGGTCCCCGTTTCAAGTCGGATTGAGTTGAAATTCGAACCCGACTCAAATAACCCCAAAACAATATCATAAATAATAAATAATATCAAAATAATTCAAAGAGGTCAAATTCAAAAATATTCTTAGGCCAAAAATGACAATAAAATATCATAATCACATAGTTAGGCTCTAGGTCAAACAGTCTATAGGGTTTCACTAGCAAAACGTCAAAACCACAAGTCATTAATTTAAATAATTTAAAATGATTTAAAATCCCCAAAAATTATATCATGAATTAAATATTTATTAAAATAATTGTAAATACGAAATTCAAAATTACCCTCATTTGGAAAACTGGGTGCTAGCATGCAACCTCCAGGCTATCTGTAAAATTTATCAGCGGGTCCAGTCTGGACTGGAGCGAGCATAGTACATCTCAACAGATCATAGCAGGTTAGAAAATATAATCATACAGTAAAGTAAGATACAGGATCTGATGAAAATACAGTATATAAACAGAGAAAGAGAACTGTAATAGAAATATCTACTATACATAGAGACTAACAGTGACTAGTGAGTCAGAGTAAAATAAAACATGTGAATGGCATAGAAGATTCATGACTACAGCTAAGAGAGTGATTTCTGACTACAGCTACTTGGATAATATTCACATGTCTATTTCTACTCCCCCATCCCCAATCAATACATAAGGATCTGTTCAAGTTATGTTAAGATTCGTGAAACTTCACATGGCTCATAAAATGAGTGATACGTGAAGGTGATTCATGATGGCTCTGTGAACATGAGAGTACATATGTCACAAGCGATTCGTGAATCAGAGGAAGCATAGAGATACGTGATGATTCGTGAAACGCACAAACATGCGTATCCGATGCTCCCGAGGGGAATAACATATCATGAAAAGATCCATATAGTACCAATCCGTGTGACCAATGATAGTATCAAGTAAAGTAATTTAAAGTAGGAAAATAATTCTAAATAGGATATAAATGATCAGAGAATGTACTCGTCTGATATCTGAATGTCCAAGGTAAAGATACTGTCCGAGGAGGGTGTCCGGCTCCTAATTAGAACAGCACAAGTCACAACATGTCCAGAAGGGTAATATAAAGCACTACAATGCATTATACATGAATCTAGGTCAAACTAAGCCAAAGTCAACCCTTGGTCAACTCTGGTCAAGTGCACTAGTCAAACTAGGTCAAACTAGGTCATGTCCTAACCCAGCAAGTCTTACTAGGCCTAACCAAGACTATCCTATTAAGCACACATCAATACATGGCTATACAAGCCAACATACACCCAACTCTATATAGCATGCAATTATTCAATACTCAAATAGGCAAGAATTCACATTGGATATACACTAGGTAATCTATTACTTTAAGCTATATATGTCTAACATATATACACATGCATATATCGGTATTCAACATTAGGTCTATAATCATGGCATTTTAAATGGTTATATAAACTTATATATTACAACACAATCTGCTAACATATATAAGTTAACTATATATTACAACACAATATGTTTTATTTCATTATTATCATACATACAAGTAACTATATTCATAAATACTTATTTAAGGCTATGTGTGTGTATGTGAACATGGCAAAGGGCAAGTGAGGGTTAAATGGCATACATAGTGTATACATCAAAGAGTGTCAAAGTGTAAGTGAACAAAGTGTCAAGTGTGATAGTGTCAACATAGTGTAAGGGGTACATGAGGTAATATAGGATTTGTGTTAACATAGAACATTATATCTCATTAACTTGTATATTGTATACATTATATTATTATTACATTACTTCATGCTTGCATTCATTCTCATTTATTTATTCTCTTGTACTACTATATGTACCATACATTACATACTATGGAACCTACATATTCATTACAAGCCATACTTATACATGCTTACATTAGATATGATATTTACATCTCATACATCATTTATTTAAACATTTACTCATGCTTGTATTATCTATTTAATTACATAATGTATATATTTAACATGGGTTAAAATCAAATAGAACATTATATTACACACAAGGTGCACAAAATGCATATGCCGAATAGTAACTCCTACTAATAATCAATACTGTACCATCTCAGCATGAATTAAAATCTAGGATTAAAGTATGTTATAGATCTATGTTTAGCTTTCTGAAACTTCAAACGGATCGCGTTTTCGTTTCCGAAAACTCCCGGAATCGCGAAAACACCGAGAACGCGTTTGTCTTTCATACAGCTGACACTCAAATAATTCTCCAGAAAGTTACAGAAATAATAAGGCCTATTAAGACATGTTTTTAGAAAGCTAACTTCAACACGCTTCTTTTAAAAAAAACGGAAGATTAAACTGAGCTTTGAGCTAGAAGTTATGACATTTCTAAGTTAGGGCTGAAATTAAAAACGTGGATAAAAATTATGACGGATTTGTGTAGTTTGAGACAAAAGAACACAAGTATATAACATAATATATCAAGAACTCACTCTCTACACTAATATATATATATGAGACACTATAGAACACATCTCCAATACAAAAATATGAGATTAAACAAGTAATAATTCATTCATACATAACAACAACACATAGTGTGTCCAAATTTAGGATTTTCCCACATGGACACAACCACAACACAAAGGACACTCCTATGACCTCCAAATGGACACAAAATGGACACAAATGGAGATACAACCATGGGAGTCATTCCTATGGGTTCAAATAGACCTATATGCATGAGGAAATGAAAAGGAGAATGGATTTATACCTCCCGGTAGATCGAATCGAAGAAAAGCATTCCCGGAGCGACACCAACACGTAGAGATTCCAAAGGACACGAACGAGCTCCGAATCCTCCCAAACTTGGGTAGCTTCCTCCTTGGCTAGAATGGAGAAGGAAGGAAGAATATTTGGTGGTGAAATAGAAGGATTTGGTGGAGAAATTGCTAGGGATTGCTCTCTAGGAATTTAGAGAAGAACAAGAGAGAGAGTGGATGAGAATAATGAAATGAACTTGAGCCTATCCTCTCCCAAAGTGGCTGGCCATATGGGGCTATTTGTTATATTATGGTAAGGTCCAAAATGCCCCCACTAACCTATTATATGAGTATTAGGAAAGGGATAATTGGTTGGGGCTAAATTAGTCATTCTAAAGTCTCTAATCACACTAACCTTACCCATAATAATTAGTCTAACCTCTAACTAAAATATTTCTATCATGTGGACCAAAATTAATATCATGTGGGCCATGCCTAACTAGTGTATGGGTCCCACTAGAGTCAAACTACCCCCGGGTTCCCGTTTCAAGTCGGATTGAGTTAAAATTCGAACCCGACTCAAATAACCCCAAAACAATGTCATAAATAATAAAATAATATCAAAATAATTCAAAGAGGTCAAATGCAAAAATATACTTAGGCCAAAAATAACATTAAAATATCATAATCACATGGTTAGGCTCTAGGTCAAACAGTCTCTAGGGTTTTACTAGCAAAATGTCAAAACCACAAGTCATTGATTTAAATAATTTAAAATGATTTAAAATCACCAAAAATCATATCATGAATTAAATATCATTATTAAAATAATTATAAACACAAAATTTCAAAATTATCCTCATTTGGGAAACTGGGTGCTACATTAGGTTTGATGATGACGAACTGGCTCTATTCGGACAGGACCCTATTTTGTGATCCGATGCCCCACAAGCCAAGGACAATTCCTGTGCTCTGTGACACTCTGATACTACATGTCCCGGCTTCCCACAATGAGTGCAGCACATTACGGAAGACTGCTTCTGCTTCTGTTGCTGAGGATACACCGGCATCGAGTACTGAACCGACGAGACTGTGGTCGCCCGTCTAGGAGCTCCAATAGTCAAAGCCCTAGCTGCCGGGGCTGGTGCTGAAGACTGGGACATCTGCCTGTGAGACCTTTTCCGTCCTTCGCTTCTATCTACAATCCTCTGCGAAGTAAACTCATACCTCTTCGCTGCTCGCAAGACGGCATCAAACATCTGGTGCTCAACTGCTCCACTGATATGATAATCTCTAGGTAGAGCCCCTGCTGGAATCGTTGGGCTCGATCCAATTCGGTTGCCACCAAGGTGGGAGCAAACCACTGAGTATAGAAAACTCGGCCGCATATCCATCGACCGTCCTGTCCATCTGCTTAAGATTAGTGAATCTCGTCTACAGATCATACCGAGCTACTACATCAAAGTAGTTGGTCTGGAACTTGTTGATGAACACCGCCCATGAGACATGCGTCGGTAATACAACTGATAGCATTGTCCACCAGCTGCAGGCTAAGTCTAATAACTGTAGGCGCATAACGGCCACCTTCTCATTCTCAGGAATCCTAGCTACTTCCAGGATAACCTCTATGTCCTGATGCCATGCATCAGCAGCAATAGCATCTTCAGTGCCATCAAAGAAAGGAGGGTTCAGACGCTTGAAGCTGTTGGCCGTGTTGTTCCTTTGGTAACCAACTCTGCCAATGGCGTCTTGTACTGTCTGGTGCAGGATATTGCCCCGACGATTTTGAGATGTAAGCAATTCCCTGATAAGACCCACCAGGGTTCCATTATCGAGCTCTGCAGGCTAGACGAGCTGAACTGGGGGCTCTGGATCCCCGAAATACATAACTCGGGAGGCTGCTCCAGAGTGCTGGGACTGGTCTCCAGGTTGATGCTGGTCCACTGGAGGTGCTCCGCCTTGCTGATCGGCAGGACCAAGAACAATGCCGTTGAAGAAACGACATAGAGAATAATAAGGAAGGACCTTGATAAATCGAGGATATAATCATGAGATCAGGTCAAGATTTCAGAAGGATTAGAAGAAACGAGTAGAGATCAATGGCGAGTGCTGATTGAGACATCTATTCAGTGAAACCCTCACATATCTTGATTTACAAGACCTGTATGGGCCACCACTTAAACCGTGTCACGTCCCAGAACCAGAATACTGGAGAGCGGGGACAGACACAGCCAGCTACGGACATTAAAGTGGATCCCACATCGTAATACGGTCACGGCTGTCTAGATGCATGAGGGTTTACTACAAGCCAACGGTCACTTATGGTCAAGAAGCCTAGTGTTCCAATCTCAAGCAAGCAAGTAATGTAACAAGATGGTAGATCATCAGACATACAAAGTAAGGCATCCCAAATATTATATATTCAGATGATCATAAAGCTAGTCAAACAAAATACGAAGACTAGCAAGAGTTTAAGTCGTACATGATCAAACCTAGGATTTGTCAATCATGTTACAGCCCTTAGGTAGACAAAAATATAAATTTAACATGAGCTAACACTTGTTCGATGGCTAAACGCCTCAAAAGAATAATTTACAATAGAGTGGGAGAGCAAAATAAAATCCACTCGTTACTAGGGTTGCGTTTAGTGTGCACCATCTGGCTGGAAGGCTGGAAGATCCTCGGGTGCTACTCCAGAATCTGGCCAGACAAAACAAGCTGGGACAGACCCTAGAAAGAGCAACTGCCACAAGAGAGGCTTCACTTAAGAACTAAAACCAGCATATTAGCAGAAAATACATAATTGATAAATAAAGACATGGGTTAGAGAAAACAAGGTGACAAACGATAAGACAACTAAGGGACTATTCCGGTAGCCAAGTTACAACCCGTAAACTAAATAAGGACCAAGGTTGTAACCCTTCACCTGAACAGAACTTAGTCTCCAACCAATTATCGATAATAGTAAAGCATAACAGTAGTGTGCTGAAATAACCATGTACTAGTCTTGCCTAGGCAAGACTAGAAGGGACTCCATCCATCAATCACGGCCAAGCAATGAGTATGGCTTGATACTTTAACTAACTAGGGTTATCACATGCTTAGTTACTAACAAGATGCATCAGAATGTTCCAACAGCCACAAGCCCTGCAGACTTAATCCAGGTTATCCGATCATAAGTTGAGAGAGCTGGATTAGGTGACTTAGAGGTGCAACATATGACAGTGTGCTAGAAATGTGCACTACTCAACGGCAGGCTACAAGTCCAATTAAAGCGCCCAGATAACGGGACTGCCTGTAGCTGAGAAATCTCTTTATGAACCATATGATCAATCTAGTCATTATCCTAGTCAGATTTAATATGAATCCCTGACCGTAGTAAATAGGAAATCATGTCCTATACATGATGCAAGACGAGACATATAGCTTATACAAGCACAAACACCCACGGTGTCAAGATAAGAGTTACTTAGCAAGTCAAGATTGCCGTCACAATAGCATATCAAGATTATCATGTTAGGTTTAGTTATCAAGAGTGCGCCACAATGGGCCACTATCATGTCATGTTACTTGTTACTTGTTACTGGCTAAGAGTGTGCCTTAACTGGTCATTATCGTATTCTATCCTTACATTATCATGAATAAAAGAAACTTACATAAAATTGCTAATAACATATTCTTCAAGCCAAGGAAAAGATTTACCACTTCCATGTTGGAAGTTAGGAGAAATTCTGGCCACAATTCAGCCAAATAGGACTTAAATTTGCCAAAAATAGCCAAAATAGGCACTATGCGGCACTATTCAGCACTATACGACACTATTCAGCACTATACGGCACTCTCATATACGGCTCAGACACTATACGATACTATGCAGCACTCCCATATGCAGCTTGGACACTATACGGCACTACCATATGCGGCTCGGGCACTATGCGGTACTATACGAAACTATACGGCACTCCCATATACGGCTCGGGTACTATACGATACTCTCATATGCGGCTCGGGCACTATACGGTACTATATAGCTCGAACATTATGCGGTACTATGCGGTACTATGCGGCACTTCTATATACGGCTCGAACACTATTCGACACTCCCATATACGGCTCGGACACTATGCGGCACTTCCATATGCGGCTCGGACACTATATGGCACTCCTATATGCAGCTCGGGCTGTTGGCCCAATGATTGTATCATGTTTTTGAATATAGTTAATCTATTAAGTTTAGCATTTCATTATCTCTAATCTTCATACTATAACTATAGCATTTCTACTTATACTTATACCTTTGGTGATATGTGCTTATTATTTTACTTATTAGTGATATGAGTTTTTAATTATATAAATCTTAAATTTAATTGAGTTACCAAAATCAAAACAATGTTTTTATTATGGTTATTCAATTAAGTTTATCATTATGATATCACTAACATTTATGCTATCACCTTAGCACTTATACTTAAACTCAACATTGTCCTAATGTGCATTAAAATTTATCATACTTTCTACTATGTATATTGCTTTATTCGTCAAACATGTACTTACAGAAAAGCAATATGCAAGATCGATATTGATATATGCAATGAAGAAATCATGGTGGGACAAAGACGACGACGGGTCCCACAAGATGTCTCTGAACCACCCGACGACGTCTTCGGAGCCACGCACCAGGGGGTTCGGGGGCGAAGCCCCCAAATGGTATTCAGTTTTCACAAACTGGATATCTTTGGACAGCTGCCACCAAGAAAAAAAGCCAACATCTATCAAAAAAGAAGCCATGCCATGCCTTCATTATTTCAAGACTCTGAAGAAGCCTGCACCTGCTACAGTATTTTTGGAGTCTGTAATGAGTTTTAGGAATATTTGTAAACACAAAAAATGGATGGTAAAATCATAATTTAGGGTAGAAATTAGCCCAGGATCATTTTCGGATGAAAACCGGCATACCGACGGTATACCGGTCCATACCGACGGTATACCGATTTTGTTCACAGAAAGTTTCTGTTTACAAAATTGGCATACCGACGGCATACCGGTTCATACCGACGTATATCGGTTTAGTAACGTTGAAATTCCAACGGTCGAAAATTCGAGCAATTAATGATCCCAACGGCTATATTTCTAGCCGTTGCATTCCAGACCGGTATACCGCCGGTATACCGGTTCGCAGACTGAAAAGTTACCTTAAGCTTTTTTTAATGCTTTGGTTATAAATAGCCTTGAACCCCTTCATTCAATGCTTTGGTTATAAATACCCAAGAAAACCGAAAATAATACAAACTTAGATCTACATGAATCCATCCACCAAAGTAAAAAATGTCAAGTTCTAAAGTGGCTTAAAATCAAGTAAGAAAGAGAATAGAACTATAAAACTTGCGATCCCACATAAAGTAAGTTGCACTTGCCTAGGACTTGGTAGGTGGGAGGAGTAAATGAAGAAGATGAATAAATAAATGAAGAAGTGAATGAAGAGAGAGAGAGAAGGAGTTGGGTTATATATCAACCCTTTCCATCTCAAACCAAGCAAAGCCAAGCCAAACCAAGTCAAATAAACCAAGTCAAGATTAAACCAAGACTAGACTAAGCAAAACAAGCCTAACTACGGTCCACCTGATAAATGCCAAAAATCTCATATACGCATACAAAAATACGTATAACGGGAAACAAGTGTGACAATATGCGACCTCTTTTGGCCACCTACTTTTTCTTCCACAACCTAAAATTTGCCTACCTATAATCTAAGGCCGTCCACTACATAGTCTTTGGCCGACAACTTCAACACCCTAATTTTTCTACTTTCAAGGCCACTAAGCCACCCTCGACGAAGCCAAGACCCCCCCTATCATCCCAAGGTGCCCCATAGGCTAGCACAGCCTGTGCAAGTCAGAACAGCAGACTGCAAGTCAAACTAGGGCCGGCTGACAAATAACAGAATCTGGATTGTAAGTACTGCTGTTTTCCTAACTTATTTGACCTATCTATTGATGTCCATTTTGACGAAATAAATTTTATTCGGAAGCCCTAGATCTTTAATTTCTACGAAAAAATTTCACGTTCAAATTCCTTACCAAAAATTACAAAAAAAATTCGTCTTTGTAGCATGTCCAAAACTGTCACTGTTCATTACGGGACAATTTTGAACCATATAAATTTACTTTTACAACTGATATCATATATGAAAATGACCGTGTTTTAATTACCTACAACTTTCGTTCAATGAGTTTTCATAAATTTTCTGTTTTAATGCTTGAATTATTCGATCTTTGAAGGACAAAATTTTGCCGTAAAATAAACTATTGACATTACCATCTTGTGAGTCCCAAATACTTTTGTGTGCATCCAATGCTCCATATTATCGATCCTCGACTCTTGATCATGAATATTGAATAATTTAAATAATTTTTTATCATTTATTTCAGTAATTAAAGTTAGTTTATTTATAGTTAAATAATTTATAATAACATTGATTTACCAATATGGATATTAGTTTGATCATGAATTAATATCTAAATGGGTTTTATGCAATAATAAGTCTATAATATATATTTCCAGAAATTTAGAGATTTATTTGAGAATTAATATTGTATATTTTATATTTATATTTTGCGGAATTTTATTAGTCCTAGAAGGAGTATTTCGACTAGTATGTATTATGATTAGTTGTAACTAGTATATAGTTAGTTAAACCTATGTAATACATATATATATATATATATATCAATGATATTAATCATGTTAGTGTGGTTATTAATGATAGTTATTATTATTTATAGGAGTTTGTGAGACTGAGACTGCAGAAGTTGGAACCGGATCCATAATCTACATTCCCGCGGTAATTTCAGGCAAGATACTTTACCATCTTGAACTCGTACTTGATTCATGATGTTTGTGTGTTTGCTAGTATTTACATTAGTAGAGTGCGTCCAAGTTTGACTTGGGTTCCATCGATATGTTTATCAATGTTTGCGTGCATGTATGTGTTGACCATATGTGATAATTGACATTTCCGATGTGTTGAAGTTATGCTTGGTAACTTCTTTGACCCGTTGACACGTCTCATACACGACAGAAGAGTGAGGATCATAGAGTTGGCATAAACCTACGTATTCGGCTAGCTACCGGTACAAGCGGTTCGTGTGTCGGTACATGTAGAGTTAGATTATGTCTTGTTTAGTAACTCGCATTGAGATATGGGTTGTTGAGTCCTAGATATGACTTATACCATTTCTGGGCGGCAAAGACTACTAGTAGGCATATGGGATAGCCCATTTAGACTGTGTAATCTTTGGAGGAGATTACGGAGTCATGGGCCTCATAGTTTATAGTTGTCTGTTTGGCTCGTAGCTTATAGTTCATAGAATCGGCTCGTGATCCGACACCGGCCGGTGATTCGGTGCTATATTCTTATTACCTACCCATACGCCTAATATTATCTTCAATATGCATTCACATAGTACAGTAAGATGTGCTTATCCTTAGCCAAAGTATGGGACCATGTCTTATCACGATATAGTGGGCCAAATCTTGTTCTTGTTTGGTTGTCGGTGTGGTTCACTGTTTCGACGATGAGATAGTGGGCTATATGGTGGTTCGGGATAATCATTTGTTCGTATTATGACATGGGATAGTGTCTTGTCTTGGAATGGTGGGTCACCCATGTCCTTGTTTCGTTGTTGGGGTGGTCCACTGTTTCGATGATGGAATGCGAAACCATTTTAGACCCGAGCTATTATTACCCCTTTTTATGTTTCATTTATCGTTCATTATGGTATTATTTTATATCTTGCTAGTCCCCGGAGGACTGGTGATCTCTCAGGTAGATAATTATGCTGAGTTAGTTCGTTGATATTAATTTGTGTTGTTATTTCCTATTCAGATATCTTCTATGACTTTATATTTACTTGCTCTCTGCTGATTACCTTAGCTTTATAGGCCCATATTGTTATTCGGGTATAATCAAACATATATGTTAATGGGCTGTAGACCATGACACATATTGTTTATTCTTGATTTTATTCTTTATTATGGATTGAAATATAGATTAGTTAGCATATATTAGTATACTTTACAGCGTACTACGATTAGGACAAGTCTATTAAATTGGGATACTTATTCTAGTCGTACAGCTGGCATGCTCATGCCTTGGGTTCCCTATATATTTTGGAACCTGAGCATGACATATCTTTGTGGTGGCCCATTCAAGTCGAGTTAGCAATTTCGGTTACGTTATTGTACTGAGAGGGGCTGTGATAGGATAATATAATAGGATCTCAATCGACAACTGCCTTGAAAATTCTTTTGAATTTATCTATTACCTTTGGAACTCGAATTTGAAGTCGATCAACTTCCTTGATCTCCTTGTTTTGGATTTTCGTCATTCCCTCTTTCGAAAGGACGTAAGCTCGTGCTTGGTGAACCCTCTCTTCCATTATTGAATGGAACGTAGTTTATACAGTATTGCAAAAAGGGATGATTATTAAGAAAGGATTGGGTAGGTACCTCTATTAGGTAGACCGAACAGATCGGATGGGTAATATGGGAATTCTCATTGATGACTTAACTCTAGAAAGAGACTTTAGGATCAGTGGATTACAACCCTTCTACCATTATATATGCTAGAAAGAGAAGTTTTGGAGGAACGAAAGAAATATATAGTAGGACTTTAGAGATTAGTTGGAGTTTTCAACTAGAAGTGATAGTCACCCGGGGAAGACTAGTTGGAAGGAGCCAAAGGGTCTCGTTATAAATAGAATAAATCAGCGAGCATCTCTAATTAGCATTGACTTCCACCATTACTAAATAAATAGGGGTAGAATTGGTGGACATATTCGTGAGTGCTAGATAGCAGACTAGAAAGAGCCAATTATAATATATCATTTAAGAAAGGTTGACAGGTTCTATGGAAGTATGGCTTAGAGTTTAAGAAATATATTTAGTATTTATATCCTTTGAGATTTGACCTACCTAGAAACGCGTTGGTGAAATTGGAAACCTTATCTTAAGAAGACCAGCGAATCATACACATTGATATAGGATAGTAGGAATCCTAAAACACCTTGTAGATAGAACAACAGGGTTGGACTAAGATACATATAGTGGTTATGAAGAGGGATCGTGGAAGTAGCTCTATGGATAGACAGTAGAGATCAAAAAGGGTGATGACCTAGCTGACTGCATTTTTAGAGTGTAATACCTTGTTAGTGAAGATAACACCTGAGAAGACCCTATCATAGAGAAAGAGCCTAAGAGAGTAGCTGTAGCACGTATTATTTTAGTTGTACCGATTGTTGATTTTTAAGGCCCTATTGTTTTCTTAGTTTCATAGCCATGCCTATAGTAGCCACTTTACCTTACCTAAGAATTTGAAAGATTCTTATGAGAAGAAGTTAGGAAACCATGCTTGATAGGACTAGGTGAATATCTAAGGTGGGTAGAATTTTGTAGATATTTCCCTAAGATGGATGTTAGAATAGAGTATATTATAGGATTTAACCCTAACGAGAGACCCTAAGATTAATAGACTAATCTATGCTACCCTTTGCTTAAGATATAACCTTGAATAGAAGTATTAGAAGGATTTTTTTTAGTACTAATATCATGATAGGTGACCTAGAAGTATTTGATAGATTATAAAGGTTTAAGTTAGGCTAGATGATTATCTCTATATATGGTAAGACTAGCCTTGAAATGATCTATAAAATACCATAACTAGAAGATTGGTTAATAGGTGTGTATATCTGTTCAACTCAGCCTCGACCCTTATTTACCAGATAGGTGCAAAAATTATGAGTACTTGTATGAATTGTATAGCCTGTTGACAGACAGAAGGAGTAGAGTATTATTTTCTTCTATTTTGTTGAAGACTTAGCCTATATAGGAATAGTGTTGAGTTAGTAATAATTTCTCCTTATAGAGTTGCTAACCAATAGCACCATGAGGGCACTTAGGACTCCTTAGAAAGACATGATTTCATTCCGCAATATCTAAGTTTTGTATTCCATATAGAAAGTTATACCATTCTTGACATTGACTTTTGTATTGTCGTCATATTAGTTATGAAGTATCTAGAATTGTGTGTGCTTTAGTTTTAAATAGATCTTGTAAACTTAGAATTTCATTTTTATAAGGGTCCTCTAGAAATCATGTTCAAATAGTTTCATTTATGCAATCTTTAATGTAATTTCAAGGACATCATGGAGGATCGATAAGACATCCAGGAGTACATCTTCAGCAAGGGTCATCCCGTGCTAGACAAAGGATCTCCCGATTAGTCACTTTGGCGGCAAGAAGTTACATGTTCAAAAGGGTTACAAGATTAAGCTGGGTTATGCCATTGATTATTTGTTAGTATTAATATTATATGTTGTATAATATGGTATGTCTAATTTTGATAATGAATTTTTTTAAGGTAAGTAGGTTGTAAGCCCCCTGGAATTTTAAAGTAATTTTTTATTTATTTTTATTTTTATTTTTTTCACTTTTATTCATGATCATAAATGTACTCTTCCGTAGCTTAGATTTTTGTAGCACAAGATATGCCAAACTCTAGAAACTTCTTTCATGAGTTTTGACCTAGACAAGTTTATCTTCAATTTCGTATATGATGTCCTACTTAAATATGTCTTCTTGTGTTCTATTTGCTTCGCACAATTTTGGGATCAATTTAGGCCAAAAAGTTATCTATCGTGAGACAGGTCGTAACTTCCAATTTAAATTTCGGACTCAACATCGATCCAACCTAACCGACCCAATATATGATTTCGACTATTTTTGAGCCTACTATACACATGCCTATGGTGTCCCACTCAATTGAGTTCCCATGTGCTATTTATTTTCAAATGGCACATAAGACCCGTTTTTGGCCATTTTGGTATTTATTTCTCTTAGAAATAATTCTGAGAGTTAACCTTAGTCAACCTAACCTAGTGGGGGACCACTTTAGGGTACCAACTAATGGAAGAAGACTATTAAATTAATTTAAATCAATTAATGAGCATCCATGTCCTCAAATCTCCACTACTTTGACAAAAGTCAAACATCCTATCCAATAAAGGAAACCTTTTTCCACTAAAATTTAAATTGATTGATTGGAGGACCAAACAAACTCCAAATCTAATCAAACAAAACCAAACCCAATATTTCCAAAATTCCTTGAGGATCAAAACCCTATATATGCAACCTCTCTTGGCTGCCTACCCTTTCCTCCACAACCTAAAATCTTACCACCTATAATCCCAGGCAGCCCACTATATAGTCTTTGGCCGACCACTTCAACACCCTAATTTATCCACTTTCAAGCCCATCTAAGCCACCCTTGACGAAGCCAAGACCACCCTCCATTATCCCAAGGTTCCCCATAGGCTAGTACAGTCTCTGCAAGTCGGAACAGTCGACTGCAAGTCAAACTAGGGCCGACCGACCACTAGCAAAATCTGGATTATAAGTACTGCTAATTTCCTGATTTATTTGACCTATCTATTCATGTCCATTTTTGATGAAATAAATTTTATTGGTAAGCCCTAGATCTTTAGTTTCCTCAAAAAAACATTCATGTTCAAATTCCTTACCAATAATTATAAAAAATTTCGTCTTTCACGCGTGTCCAAAATTGGTACTATTCATTGCAGGACAGTTTTGAACCATATAACTTCACTTTTACTATTGATATCATATATAAAAATGACCATATTTCGATTACCTACAACATTCATTCAACGAGTTTTCATTATTTTATTGTTTTAATGCTTGAATCATTTGATCTTTGAAGGACAAAATTCTGCCGTAAAACGGACTATCGACATTACCATCTTGTGAGTCTCAAATAATTTTGTGTGCATCCAATACTCCATATTATCGATCCTAGACTCATGATCATAAATATTTGATAATTTAAATAATTGTTTATCCTTTATTTCAGATTATTAAAGTTAGTTTAATTTTGGTTAAATAATTTTTAATAACGTTGATTTATCAATATGGATATTAGTTTGATCATGAATTGATTTCTAAATGGATTTTATGCAATAATAAGTATATAATATATATTTCTAGAATTTTAGAGTCTATTTGAGAATTAATATTGTATATTTTATATTTATATTTTGTGGAATTTTATTAGTCCTAGAAGGAGTATTTCGACTAGTATGTATTACGATTAGTTGTGACTAGTATATAGTTAGTTAAACCTACATACTATATATATCAATGAAAGTAATCATGTTAGTATGGTTATTAATGATAGTTATTATTATTATTATAGGAGTTAGTGACACAGAGACTGCAAAAGTAGGAGCCGGATCCATAACCTACATTCTCGCGACGATTCTAGGCAAGATACCTTACCATCTTGCACTCGTACTTAATCATGATATTTATGTGTTTGATAGTATTTTACATTTGTAGAGTGCATCCAAGTATGACTTGGGTGCCATCGATATATCTATCGATATTTGCGTGCATGTGTGTGTTGACCATATGTGATAGTTGACATTTCTGATGTGTTGGAGTTATGCTTCGTAACTTCTTTGACCTGTTTGACACATCTCATACACGACACAAGAGTGAGGATCATAGAGTTGGCACGAACCTACGAATTCGGCTAGCTACCGGTACAAGCAGTTCGTGTGTCGGTGCATGTAGAGTTAGATTGTGTCTTGTTTAGTGACTCTCATTTAGATATGGGTTATTCGAGTCATGGATATGACTTGTACCATTCCTGGGCGGGGAAGACTACTAGTAGGCGTATGGGATAGCCCTTTTAGATTGCATAATCTTTGGAGTAGATTACTGAGTCATGTGCCTCATAGTTTCAAAGTTGTCTGTTTGGCTAGTAGGTCATATAGTTCATAGCATCGGCTCGTGATCCGACACCGACCTGTGATTCGCTGCTATATCCTTATCACCTACCCATACGCCCAATATTGTCTTCAACATGCATTCACATAGTACAGTGAGATGATGTACTTATCCTTAGCCATAGCGTGGGACCATGTCTTGTCACGGAATAGTAGGCCTTATCTTGTCCTTGTTTGGTTGTGGGTGTGGTTCACTGTTTTGATAATAAGATAGTGGACTATATGGTGGTTCGGGATAATCATTCAGTTCGTATTATGACATGGTTAATGTCTTATCTCGGAATGGTGGGTCACCCATGTCCTCGTTTGGTTGTTGGGGTGGTCCATTGTTTCGATAATGGGGTACGAAACCATGCTATGACCCAAGCTATTATTACCCATTGTCATGTTTCATTTATAGTTCATTATGGTTTTGTTTTATGTATCTTGCTAGTCACCTGAGGACTGGTGATCTCTCCAGGTAGATGATTATGCTGAGTTAGTTCGCTGATCTTGATTTGTGTTGCCATTTTTTATTTAGGTATCTTCCACGACTTCATATTTACTTGCTCTCTGCTTATTAGTTTAGCATTATAGGTCCATATTGTTCTTCGGGTCTATTCAAACGTATATGTTAATGGGCTGCAGACAATAACACATATTGTTTATTCTTGATTTTATTCTTTATTGTGGATTGAAATATAGATTGGTTAGTATATGTTAGTATACCTTACACCGCACTATAATTAGGATAAGTCTATTAAATTGGCATACTTATTCTAGTCGTACAGCTAGCATGATCATGCCTTGGGTTCCCTATATATTTTGGAACTGGGCATGACAATTATCTAAGTTATTTTTTTAAATATATAGATACATATAATTAATATTTTCAAACATTTATATCGTAAAAAAATATTGTTTTGAGCTTGGCCTTTATCTTTTTCAAATTTGATTTTTTTACCTTGAAATAATATTTTTTTAACCTAAAATATTATATTTGACTAAATTGTAGTTTTATCCCTAAAATAAGTTTATGGAATTTTAGTTATTATTAGTTTGAATAATACATATATAGTTTTAAAGATTATAAACTATTTCAAAATAGTTATACATATTTTTTACATGAAATTCTTTCGGTTATAAATCATTTTTTTACCTTTTTATTAGTTTGAATAATACTGTTATATCGGCAGTTTTGACCCCTTCTCAACCTCTTGTGATGCTCCACAAATATTCCTTGTTAGCTAATGTGACCCTCTAACATCCTAGTAAGCCCCTGAAGGTCCATATCAACTTTATGAGGAGTTGCAAATTTTAGAAGTCACCGAAGTTGAATTCCAAGTCTGAATTCGTTTCAGCATGTATGTTGTTTTGCATCTAGGGTATCGTGTACATTCCTACCTCATATTTTCTTAAAACTAAAACTAATGGAAAGATCTATGTGTCTTTTTTTATGTCCAATTGACAACCCACACAGTTCCAAACGGTTCGTCCGAGATATCAATTCTATGACAAGGTGTCAAAAACATGCCAGATCTGTTGCGAGTGCCTTTTCGCCTATTTTCAGTAAGATTTGATCTTCCTACTAATTTTTAGAAGAAAATAGATATCAAGATCTTTTTAACGCATATCTTTTTACTGAGTTTTGAGTTAATTTAGTATTTATTAAAATTCTTGACATTTGCTGTAAAACCGTAACTCCGGAAATCATGTGTTTATTGTATTCAAAAGCTTTGAAACTTCATATAATTCTACTAAAATATTTGTTATGCAAGACTTGATGATAAAAACACAATTTTAACTAATTTATGTAATGTTTCCAAAATAATATATTTTTATTTATTTATAGTTTCGGGATAATTAATAGGCCAAATGCGGTATTAACGATATAGTTTCAACATGAGGCTATTGTGATTGAGTTTCCATCAATAAAATAATATTATTAGTAATATAAAAATATTTATAATTATTTTCTAGAAAGTAAATTACAATTTTATGTTAGTTATAAATTATTTTTTATAAGGAAGTTGGTACTATATATGTTGTACAGTGTTGTACCGACATCATGACGACAATCAGGTATAGATATTAATCTAGTTTATATATGGTAAGTCGTTAGAAAGTAGTAATAGTATATTATTATAGGTAAAATTGGAGGGAGTAATGTATACATCGGTGTTGGTCAGGCATACACTCGGACATCATTTAGAGGCAAGTATACCTTGTCGAATTGTACAGTTTATTCATGCATTTTCTATATTACTATTTTTTTCAGTCTTACTTGATTACATGTGTCATGCCCCAGTTCCAAAAATACTTGGGAACCCAAGGCATGAGCATGCCAGTTGAACGACTAGAATATGTATCCCAATTTAATGGACTTATCCTAATCGTAGTATGCTGTAAAGTAAACTAAATATACTCTATCACAACTATGTCTCAATCCACAATATTGAACAAAATCAAGAACAAACAATATATGTCATGGTCTACAGTCCATTAGCATATATGTTTGGAATAGACCCCAAGAATAATAGAGGTCCAGTAAAACTAGGCTAAATAAGCAAGATATAATAGGAAGGAAATAGAAAGCAGGAGAAAATGATAAACTATCACTACAAGCAATACCTGAACCCTGTAGCCAAAATCATACCATCCACCTGTTTATACTATAAGCTCGACAACCACCTAGATAGATCACCAGGTCCTCAGAGGAACGTAACAAGATACAAAAGCACAAGCTACAATATGAACTGAAATAAATACATGAATAAGTAGTTCGGATCACAACATGGTCCAGTATCTCGCCATCGAAGCAGTGAACCACCCCTACAACCAGACAAGGACAAGGGGTGGCATACTATTTCGTGATAAGACACTATCCCACGCCATAACATGAACTGAATAATAACTGGAAATCTAACCAACTATGTGAATGCATATCGAAGACGACTTTCGGCCGTATGGGTAGGTATGGGAGTAGCATTAGCGTCAACTAATGCTGAAATATATACTAGCATATTTCTCCGACTGTACCGGATAGTAGTCCGTGTCTGATGTTGGATATATCTACTAGTATAGCCATAATTGGCACAAATGGTTGTCCCATACGCCTACTAATAGTCTTCCCCTCCCGTGTCATGCTCGAATTACATCCCTGACTCTGGCATTCCACATCACAACGCAAGTCTCTATCTAGACTCACTCTAATCAATATATGAACCGTCATACGATCTGCCTGTATTGGTAGCTAGCCAAATATGTAGGAACGTGCCAACACAATATAAACTTACTGAAAGTGCCGTGTCATAAGATGTGTCCAGTCATAGAAGTCATCGAAAATAACTTCATTACTAATTGGGAGAGTCCTCTAACCGCTAAGTTACACACGCATTATCATATCGATGAAACCATCGACAGCACCCAAGTCACACTTGGATGCACACCACTAACCCATCTATTCCTATGCACATCAACAACCCATGTATTTAAATAGTACAAGAGAAGTAGCAGGGTATCTTGCCTGAAGTTTGCACAATGATTTAATGACGTCTTGTAAGCGAACTCGTTAATCTAAATAAAACAGTAAGGGTGGAACTCTCGTAAACAACTTTAGATGCTAAATCAGACATTGCCAACTTTCTTGGGATAACTAAAATAGCTATGATAGGCTACCCATAAGTCTAATTTTGGACACAGGGGCAAAATCATAATTTTTGGTCAAAATGATGTCCGCTATTGGACCCGCTTTGCAAAAAAAAATGTGTCAGAACAAAGGTTATCCAAATTTGGCAAATTTTATATCAATATAGGCCAGAACAATGCCACGTGTCCATTGGTGGTTTCGGATTTGGAATTCGATATCCCGGGTTCAAAAATATAATTCTACATGTTGGATTCGATTTCGAGAGACCAACTTTGGCATCGATTTTACCCAACCAAACGACATTCTATGAAACTAAAAATTTTATGGCATGAACGGTTATACCTGCTACGTACCAGAGTTGGTGGTTCATCAAACAGAGTTTCGACGAGGAAGAACCAAATTCACGATGTTGGCTCCGCAAAACTGTCCAAAAATAATATAATTTAAACGGTCAACTTGGTGGCCGATTTTAATCTATCAAATGATCGAACTGACGGCTAAAAATTTAGGTCAGCGAAGGGGTATATACCGAGATTGAGACGGAAGAATTGGATCGACGATCCGAAGGTCGAATTCTCAAAAAAATATGTCCAAATTTTCTACGATAAAATACGATTCTGGACTCGAATTCGTGCACATCACGATTGGATTTTGTGTGAAACTCACGAATTGACTGTCGTATGTTACGGGAGAAAGGGGGTTGCGTCAGGGGAGTTCATCGAGGTCATGGGGGGTCTTCGGCAAGGTGTGCAGCAGTTGGTAGCGATGGGCATGATACCAAATTGAAGGTAAACATGGGGGGTCTCTCGAAACATCCTTCATAAAGGTAAACATGTATTAGGGGACAAATAAATAAATATATTATATATATACATACATATATTCTGAAGGTTTCTATGTTTTCTTCTTCATCGCTGCTCTTTGGATCCTGTGTCCCCGGGGAGCTGAGCCCCGGCTAGCGCCGCCACGCACGCCCGCCGTCGGGGACAGTGCTGGAGCTCGGCTATCCTCCCAACCCCCCTTCCCCTTTTTGTTCCCCCATGGCCTCCACCATGGCCGACCTCCTCGCCTTTCAGGGGTTCCCCTCCGATCTGGCGATTCTCTCCTCTTTCTCCGTGTTTTCTTCTTCGACGTCGGCCCCAACTTTCTCACCCCATCCCTCCTCCTTTCCCCATCCCCGATGCCCATTCTCTTCTCCTCAACCACCTCCTTTCCGCCGCCACCCTTACCGGCTCCCTCCATTATTCCCCTGGCCCCCATTTGCCCTCTCCCATTCCAGCCTTACCGTCGGGCCGGTACCGCATTCCCGGTGCCGATCACCGCCCAGTGCCCTCTTCCACCCTCCTCGTGTCCCCCCCCCACCGCCCTTCCACCCATCCTCCCCCTATCTTCATTTGAATTCGGCCTGGCGCCCGTCAGCAGAGACCCACGTGTTCTCCTCGAGGACCGCGCCCCCGTTGGGGGACGTACGCACAGGACCCGTTTGCTGTTGTGGGCCCTATGGCCATGCGCCCTTGCCTTTCGAATGTGGCACACTTTTTGGTGAGACAGTTCCTGTGGGGGCCCCAGTGGCGCTCCTCGAGGATCAGTTTATCCTGCTTCTGGCGTACTTCATGATGCTTTGGGGACCCCGTTCGGCGCAGTTGCTGACCGCATGCCCTTGCCTTTCGATTGTGGCACACTTTCTGGTGCGACAGTTCCTGTGGAGGCCCCGTGCGGTACAGGTGCAGTGGGCTCTAGTGCTCTTTGAAATAGGAATGCTTAGAATGAATAGAGAAGATGAATAATTAGATGAGTGAGTAAAATGAAAAACTCTTCTATACTTGTAGGTATTTTTGAACCAGAGTTCGGGCAGAACTCGGTTAGGGCAACGTTCAAATTTTTGAACGTTTGGGATCCAAAAGAATATTTATTCATTCTAACTAGGAGAAATTTGGGGAGACCGAGTTTGGGGCGGACTCGCACCGAGTTCGGTTACTAGGTTTTTAGAATGTTCTTTGGCTTTTATAATGTATTTTGGATATTGGTTTGGTTTGAGTGGGTTTTGTTTGAACAAGGATGTTCATCTAAATGCCAGTGATATCTGACTCACGAAAACCTTGACTCAAGAATAGAAAAATGCATAATAACTTGACAAAATCTTGCTTGATGATAATAGCTGCGATCTTCTATAGTTTCCATACTTTACGTATCATATTCGAAGTTTTAAGTCAATTATCGAAATCAGGTTAATCATGACTGCATGGGCCAACAATGTCCCCCCCATTCTGATAATTTAACAAAACTACAATTAATACTTTACAAATGTTCAGCTGGTACGAAATTAGCTTAGTACATTGGTATAGTAGCATTGGTACATTAGCATGCTCCCCCGCAATAATGACCAAGTCCTCAGAACCTTTGAAATCTTGCAAAAAAATCTCAAACCAAGTTTTCATAGTAACATGTATATGTATGTAGTATTCAATTTGTTCAAGTATAATCATATAATTCTCCCCCATTTGTCATATATTCAAAATGACATAAAAATCTAAGTACTCGGCATAGAAGAAATCAAAATAGTAATTTTATCGAAGTACTATAATATCATACATAGAGTGCTAACATAATAGAATGAAAGTGTCACAAGATACTAAATATTGCAAAATGCTTTGAAGAAGCATCTGTCACTAATACATGAAAATAAAAAGCAGCTAGAAAATAGAATACAGTAGTGATACTGTATCACTAGACATCATCCTCTAATCATCATCATTATCAGCATCAGCTGTCCGAGAAGGGTTCCCGGACGCAGCAGAGCGGTGGGGATCATAACGAGCAGCAGCAGGGTCAAAGTAGCGCTGAGCCTCCAGATCATCAATACGATAACCAATCACTGAGGGATCACGAACCATAGGAATAGGGCCGCCAGGGTTGTGAGCAAAGTTAAAGCTGAAATCCCACAAAGCGTTGGTTATGGCCTAGAACTGCAGGGTGGTCTAAAAATCTATAGACCGGAACTAATCCATAACTAATGCCTGGAAAGACTCAACGGTGACGTTTGTGGAACGATGGGAAGGATGGTAACTAGCTGATATATAAACAACAGGAGGAGGAGGAGGAACCTACACGGCTGGCGTAGGAGCTACTCGATGATGCATATGAAGATAAGCATGAGGAGAATCTCGAGGACAGTCATCTAAGACGATATCAAAGTACTCAAAGATATAAGTTAGATACATCGCGTATAAAAGGTTTCACATTTTTTTGCTACACCATTCCATAGCAGAGATAATCGTATTTGGTAAGCTAAAATGAATCACAAAGTGGAGATGATATATGGCAGAGAGTTCAAGACAAGTGATTTCATCGGTAGATGTTTGTTTCGGAATGATAACAGAAAATGCCTTCCGATGCAAATTATAAAAATAGTCATTCATATGTTTCGGTCGAAGGCGACCTTTAGGATGGGGATTCGGTTCACATAGCGAGTCACAGAATGAATTTAATGTCATATGAGCCAAAAATTGAATTTTTGTGATGTCCACAAGTGCTTCCCCTTCACTGGGAATATGAAGCATAAGAGCTAAATCCTCAGCATCAAATTCAATTTCTATCCCACTGACTATAGACTTAATAGTACCATTTGTGACCATGAGATTGCAATAGAACATACAAATTGCATTCATATAAATTGGATAACTATTTTGCACCAGTTCTTCAAAACCAAAGTGTTGAAATACTGATAAATGATCAAGAAACAAGTTAAAATTGACCGGGCTTCCCGGACAAATTGTCCATTCTAAAAAATTGGCGAACCATTCATTTGAAGCATCGATGGAGATAAATATGAATTCATCAAAGTTGTCACCATCCGGCATAGATAGATTAAAAAGTGAGAACGAAACTTCTTCTTAGACATTAGAAAAAAAGCTTCTCCAACTTTTTTATTCTTTTTGCAACCTTGAGAAAACTTTTTGTTTCTTTTTTGGAACCTTGAGAGAGATATACCGAATTTCAGCAATGAATAAGGAAGAGAATCATGACATCACCTAAAATCCAAGTTTTTAGGCTTTGACAGGCTTGGAGGAAGTATATTAGGGTTTCTAGAGTTATGGTTTCAGTGTGGAGGCAATTTTTGTGATGGGGAATAAGATGAAGAGAAAAGGGTTTTAATAAGAGTCCCGAACTGTCCATCATCTGTTCTGGAATTAGCACCCGAGTTTGACCCGAATTCGCATAGAGCTCCGTCCGAGCTCGGTTTCAGGTATCATAAATAGAACTGAACAATTTTGATATAGTATTTAACATGTATACAAAATAGTAATTTGAAATATTTGTGTTGAGGAAAAATAATTTATATTAATTAACCATAATGCAACAAATGTATCAAATATTTTGGGTTAGCTGTAGGGGCCAGATTCCAGCTAGCGGTAGTCTGAACACACTTAGTATAGTGTCGCTTAGGCTTTTACGCCTTATTGTTATAAGGGCCCTTTCGGCTTATAACCAAAATACTATTTACGATATTAGGAATTTAGGTCAAATAATATATAATTATAAAACTTCAACATCCAAATTTTTTAATTCTCTTCGTATAAATTTAAAACGATCTTCTGGAAGAGGTTAGTGAAAATGCCAGCTAATTGGCGTTGTGTCCACATATTCTTGACAAATGTCACCATGTAAAACATGATATCTAAGAAAATGATGTCTAATCTCAATATGCTTAGTGAGAGAGTGACAAATAGGATTCTTCATAAGATTTATAGAACTAATGTTATCACAGAAAATAGGGATGTGGTTGTAAGATAACTAATTGTCATGACCCGTACCTGCTTTTCGGATACGAAGCGTGTCCAAGCCCAGCCTACGTTGCAGTGTTCACGGTAGTACGCTGTCTATACACAAGTCACGGCAATCTAGAATCACGAGAAATCTATATCTCATCTACAGGATAATAACGAATGAACCAAGATCAATGAAATACCAAAGAAACTAAATAATATAACTGAATGTATCCAAGATTCAATGTCACGTCCGGTGGACACAAATCTACTACAAATAGACGGAAAGAGAAATAAATACATGAAATACACTAACTGAATACAACTTGCTAATCAAGGCAACCTCAACTGCAAAGCTCTGCGGTCTGGTGCTGACTTAACCTGCTCAACTGCTCCTGACTCAAACTCGGCTAAACCTGAAGAGATCATCAGGTCCTCAGAGGACTAGCAAGATACATAAAAACGATCCCTTCTAACAGTTTATTATGCATGGAGAAAAATACAAAATAAACAAGTAGAACTGAGCAATAAATAAAACACAAATTTGTACACTGACTACACATAAATGAACTGCAGAACGAGGACGAGAGAACTCATGTCAAGATGTCAACGGATAACCAAATCGATACTCAAACCCTCGTCCCTAGTGTGGACTCGCAGGTTTGAACAACTACTAGCCCTCGTCCCTAGTGTGGACTTGCAGGCTAGCATCACCCTCGTCCCTAGTGTGGACTCGCAGGTGTGAACCATATATTACTAACCCTCGTCCCTAGTGTAGACTCGCAGGTGTGAATCACCCTTGTCCCTAGTGTGGGCTCGTAGGTGTGGACCAATAACTACTAACCTTTGTCCCTAGTGTGGACTCGCAGGTTAGCTTAAGACATAGATAACTACTAACCCTCGCCCCTATTTTTTGCAGGTTAGCTTCAAGATTTCAAGACAAGGAGGTAAAGCAGTTCAGTTCATGACTTCGCGACCCATGGCACGACTCAATCAAGGCACAAGTAAACACGACCAATAAGACACAAAGCTAGCTGTGAACACGGTCTACAAAGCAATGATACAAATACACAAGCAGGATATGAAAGATACATGTCAATAATATGAGAAAAATTGGATAATAATAAAAAGATAGTGCATATAAATAAAGTTGTGTAGAAAGGCAAGGTATACTTGCCTGTGGTCCTGAGCTGCTATACGGGTCAAATGCTGAGTCAAAACCCGATAAACCTGTTTTAGCATTCCTTGGATCAATAGATGTAATATGAGAATTATATATTAATTCTATCATTCTATTATTAGGATTCTGCTTAAACTAGGTTTAGTTTAGGTAAAACTCCACCCAAACTGAGTTAAACTAAGGCTTACAAAGACTGCCCAAATAATTTAGTATAATTGGCCTCCCCTGCTATTTCTCTGTATTTTGTGTATCAGCCTAGGGTACTCTCTCCTAATGTGTATATACTGCTAGTTTTGCCTTTGCCAACTGATACTCTAGGAAAACTGATCCCCTCATTATACAGGTTTCCCATAAAGTAGATAAGAGACATACAATTTGGTACCTAAAGTCTCCTACTCGACTGAACTTCTGGAGGTTTGATATCTGCACTAATATTTGTTAACTCCTATATTTAGCTAGTCTGGACTCTTGGGTGCCTGTAATGGTCCCATGATGTGTATACATAAGTCTCCCTCAGTCTATCCTCTGGTTAGTAACTGGAACCTTGCACATGTTAATCTATTATCCCGTTGTCTTCTATAGGAATAGTCGCTCGAACCCATAGTACACTATAGGATGTCCCAAGGCTATACAGTTCCCAATGCTCTGTCAAGCTCACTAGGTTAGGATATTCATATACAATACTATGTATCTGAGCTGGTGCTAGCCTAAGGACTGATACATTAAAATATTATTTGCTACTGGTAACCCTGATGACCCTATCTATAGGTACCACCCATTTGGTGTCCTGCTTAGGTGTTACACACACTTCCAGTCCCCTGTGATCCATTTCTTATGGTCCACTGGATGGAAGTGCCTGTATATAAGCTGGGTAAGGACTGGACTTGGGTATATGAGCTGAACATGTGTAATTTCGAATCCTCATATCCTTCCTCTAATCTGGACATGGGAAACACGAATTCAGGCTGGTACTCTGGATATATCAGTCAAGGGAACCAGGGGAAACTGATACCCTGCCTTAAGTGTAATACATGCCAATACTTATGTTCTGATCCATGGTGTAACAGGAGATGCTCAAGGGTACAGGATAGATGTCCCATAATCTGGACATTTCTTTCCCCACACAACCAAAGACTATACAGTTGTACTTAGAAGTAGATGGGGATCCTCTGACATCTCATGTGATGTCCTGCTGTAGGGTTAACACTGATGTAAGACTTCAATGCTACTACATTAATCCTTGTTTTCACAAGGAAAAATTGAATAGATGTAGATGGCAGAGAACCAATTGGGACACCTTGACAGCTGACAGGTCCTCCTACCAATCTATTGTACTCCTAGTCCAGGTGATAACCATAGTTGTTCAGGAGAGTAGGTGGCTTAATTAATCCATGCTCACATAGGCTTAGGGTCTCGAGGGGAATGAACTAACCAATCAAACCTGCACAAGGGATTACAGGGTGATGTACAACCCATACAGGCCTGACACTAACCAATTTATATATAAGCTATGCAAATACTCCTGATACTTACCCCCATAGTCTATAAGAAGGAATTGCAAAATGTGGAAGGATTGGGGTAAAGTGAGGGGCTTACCTATGTAGCAAGTATTGTAGGGATATGCACAGGAGGGGTGGGGAAGAGTATTGAAGTGTTTGCCCCAATCCATTCTTATGTGACTCACTGATGTTGTCAAATCCATTACTAGTTTGCATCTATACTAGATATTTGGCCTACTCGTGTATACTCATGGGTACATCCCTGTTTATAAGTCTATATGCTACCACAGCCGGATGGGATTGATACTTAGTGAAGGAAACTAATTTACTAACCACTGATTGATACACATCATCAAACAACCAACAAGGTCATGATAGGGTCTGATACCTAAAGTATTAGTCAAGGTCACACCAATACTCGAGAGACAGTTACTCCTATAGCTGGGTATTCCAAAGAACATAAGAACTAATAAGTGTAGGCTAACATGGGAACACCAAGACAGAACAGAGAATTCCTAATTCCTAATATGTAGAACTTCACAAAACTTCTGATACTCCACTGGGCTTGACCTATATGTAGGAAAACTGAACTGAAAATATAGCGGATTAATCAATAGGAAGATTTTCCCCTATATGTATGTAGGACATGACCAACCTAAGTGCAGTGAGCCTCTTTGTGTATTGGGGTATCTGATACCTAAAGTATCAGTCAAGGCCATACGCATATTCCCATGTGTCAATTGTTCATTTGGTATCCACCTAGACTAATAGGTTCAAGTCTCATTGTACCCCTGATACTTACCCATTCAAACCTTATGTTCGAACCTATAGCTTCCTCCTTAAGCACAACCTTTAATACTGATATCTCATAGCAACATCAACCTAATGACTGATGCAAGTTCAGTTTATAGACTAAAATTATGAGCATAGCAGCATATCATCATTATTCTCCCAGTATGATATCCCATATAATTGTATATAGACACAAATCTCATGATGACTGACACCCGAACCTGTGTCATACGCAACTGATACCTGGGTTTATCCCACCTTCTAACAACTTAATTATTGATGGAAATAATCAATACGAAATCCTCTACTTACTCTTAAGCATTTAATCAAATACTTCCCATCCCCGTCCTAAGTCTTATAAATAAAAGTAAATCGAAGGTTCGAAGGGTTACCTGTCGAGTTCGAGGATGTAGTGCTCCTCCTCCTCCTCAGCTATTCTTGAAACAGAGGATTTGTATTGAATTTAAATCATTTGGTTGAGAGTTCGGAAAGTGTAGGGGGTTATCCTGCGTTCAAATCCAGGAAGGAATTTGAATTAGTGCCAATTTGCACCCAGGTCCCTAAAATGCCTTTTATTTCCTATTTGGCCCTCTATAGGTATTTTATGTAAAACACTAGATATGTAACATAACAAATGTATATTGGCCAATAAAAGGAAATAAATAATAAAAAAAATAATAGGAGGAAAAATTGGTTAAGGGGTTGACAACTCTACCCCCCTTAAACAAATTTCGTCCTCGAAATTTAAGGAGCTGATCTACTAGAATGAATGTTCTAGAACAAGCTGCTATAAAAGAAATTCAATTCCTCCTAAAGTTTAAATATAATTCCATCTATACTACTGTCAGTATCTACTAAATTTTTTGCCAGCTGCTCCCTGCGATGTTGTTCCTGTCTTGAGAGTTCATCTTAACCGAAACAAGGAAAACACTTTAGCCGTTAAAAAGATTTTCAAACAGGATGCAAATCGAGGATTCAATGAAATCAAGGACTAGAGGCCAATAATGAGTCAAGACATGTGGATGACATCTTATGTGTCTAATCCTATTCACAGGCTCACGACGGTACAGTAATGTAACCGAGGTAATTAACGTAGACCTGTATGGGCCACCAAAACAAACTTGTCACGATCCACACCCGCTATTCGGATACGAAACGTGTCCAAGCACAGCCTATGCCGCAGTGTCGGCGGTAGTAAGCTGTCTATACACAAGTTACGACAATCTAGAATCACGGAAAATCTATATCTCATCCACAGGATAATAACGAATCAACCAAGATCAATGAAATACCAAAGAAACTGAATAATTTAACTGAATGTATCCAAGATTCAATGTCACGTCCGGTGGACACAAATCTACTACCAATAGACAGAAAGAGAAATAAATACATGAAATACACTAACTGAATACAACCTGCTAATCAAGGCAACCTCAACTGCAAAGCTCCGCGGTCTGGTGCTGACTCAACCTGCTCAACTGCTCCTGACACAAACTCGGCTAAACCTGAAGAGATCATCAGGTCCTCAGAGGACTAGCAAGATACATAAAAATAAGCCCTTCTAACAGTTTATTAAAGAAAAATACAGAATAAATAAGTAGTACTGAGCAATGAATAAAACACGAATCTGTACACTGATTATACATAAATGAACTGCTGAACGAGGATGAGAGAACTCATGTCAAGATGTCAACGGATAACCAAATCGATACTCAAACCCTCGTCTCTAGTGTGGACTCGTAGGTTTGAACAACTACTAGCCCTCGTCCCTAGTGTGGACTCGCAGGTGTAAACCATATAATACTAACCCTCGTCCCTAGTGTAGACTCGCAGGCTAGCATCACCCTCATCCCTAGTGTGGACTCGCAGGTGTAAACCATATACTACTAACCCTCGTCCCTAGTGTGGACTCGCAGGTTAGCATCACCCTCATCCCTAGTGTGGGCTCGCAGGTGTGGACAAATAACTACTAACCCTCATCCCTAGTGTGGACGCGCAGGTTAGCTTAAGACACAGATAACTACTAACCCTGGCCCCTATTGTGGACTCACAGGTTAGCTTCAAGATTTTAAGACAAGGTGGTAAAGCAGTTCAGTTGATGACTTTTTGACCCATGGTACGACTCAATCAAGGCACAAGTAAATACGACCAATAAGACGCAAAGCTAGCTGTGAACACGGTCTACAAAGCAATGATACAAATACACAAGCAGGATATGAAAGATACATGTCAATAATATAAGAAAAATTGGATAATAATAAAAAGACAGTGCATGTAAATAAAGCTGTGTAGAAAGGCAAGGTATACTTGCCTGTGGTCCTGAGCTGCTGCACGGGTCAAATGCTGAGTCAAAACCTGATAAACCTGTTTTAGCATTCCTTGGATCAATAGATGTAATATGAGAATTATACATTAATTATATCAATCTATTATTAGGCTTCTGCTTAAACTAGTACTAGTTTAGGTAAAACTCCATCCAAACTGAGTTAAACTAAGGCTTACAAAGACTGCCCAAATGATTTACTATAACTAGCCTCCCCTACTATTTCCTTGTATTTTGTGTATCAGCCCACGATACTCTCTCCTAATGTGTATGTGCTGCTAGTTTTGCCTTTGCCAACTAATACTCTAGGAAAACTAATCCCCTCATTACACAGGTTTCCCAAAAAGTAGATAAGTGACATACAATTTGGTACCTAAAGTCTCCTACTCAACTGAACTTCTAGAGGTTTGATATCTGTACTAATATCTGTTGGCCCATTGGTCATATGGTTAAACTGATTTTAATAATTAATCAAACTCTGTCTGGATATATGAAGCTAGTCAAGATGTATCGAACTCTTGGACATGATCAAGAATAGCTATCTACTCAGTTCAAGACCGAAGCGATGTTTGCCTGTTCGAGTCTGTATTTCTTTAAGCAATGTATTTTTTATTTTATTGAGTCTAGGAATACGTTGTACACCGAGTTGTACTGGCAAATAGGCTATTCTAAACTATTTTCAAAATACTTTTAAAATGTCCTTTGTTTTGAAAAACATTCTTTTAAACAAAAACTTCAAAAAGGTTTTCAAAAAGGTTTTCAAAAATCCCCAAAAACTGATTTTAAAAAACCTAACCTAACCCTGACAGAACTCGGCCAGAGTTCGGTTAGTGGCCGTTTTAATTTTTGAATTCTCTGGAACTTGGTCCTCCTGCAGTTACGGATTTGACCGCGATTTCCTCATCGAGTTCTACCCGAATTCTGCCCGAATTCTGTCTTTGGAATTCCTATAAATAGAGAAGGATTTCGATCATTTCAACTCACTCATTTACTTTCAATCTTCTCTCTATCTAAAGCTTTCTGTCTTCCAAAGAGTTTTCTTGAGCTTTAAATTTCAGATCCCAAGCCAATTACAATCCTCTAGTCGATTTGCCAGTGCGGTGCGGTCTAGAAGTTTCTGAGAGATTGTAATCAGAAGACTTGATTGAAGAATACCTCTTCACAATTAAAGTTGGACGAGTTCTTCGTATCAAAGCTCGTATTGTAGAAGTTGCAAGGACTTCGTAAGAAAACTTGCGATTTTGCCAATAGTGGATTCAACTGGTAACAAGAGTTCTACCGACTGGATTAGTCCTCAACAGAGGAAAACCAGTATACATCGCTGTCTTTGCGTTTGCTTTCTTATCTCAGCCTTTACATTATTTAGTTGTGATTATTATTCTGTGATCTTGCTGCTAACAAATTTTAATTAGCATATTTTCGCTGCCAACTCTATTCACCCCCCCTCTAGAGTATTGTGCTTTACGATTTTGTTCCTACAATTGGTATCAGAGCGGATGTTATAGGTAAAGCAAGGTAACATTGCAATTATTTATTCATTTATTTAATTATTATATAGATCACAACACAACACATGGCAACTGTGAAATTCACAAGTGAAGGCCAGGCCACAAACAGACCTCCACTGTTTGATGGTACGAACTATACCTATTGGAAAACATGGATGAGTTTCTTCTTGAAATCTCTTAACTTTGATTTATGGTCTATTGTTATTGATGGCTATCAAAAGCCACCTCGTATAAATGTTGATGGAGTTCTAGTTGAAAAACCCCATAACAGATATACAGAGGAGGAAAATAAAAAGGCCAGTCTTGACGCACGTGCTATTAACGCTCTATTTTGGGCTTTAGACAGAACTGAATTTAATAGGGTGTCTATCTGCACAACGGCTAATGAAGTGTGGAAGCTACTGGAAGTCACACATGAAGGTGTAGGATCGTTGAGCACCTCTAGAGGGGGGGTGAATAGAGTGCGTGTGTGCAGCGGAAAAATAATCCCCAATTAAAAATTAAACTATGGCGGATATGTAAGAGACAGTAAATAAAGATAGAGAATTCAAACTCAGTGACACAGCGATGTATACTGGTATCCCTCTGAGAGGACTAATCCAGTCTCGAGTACTCTTGCTCGATGTTAATCCACTATGGCACAAGCTTTAACTGAGAGCTTGCAATCTCTTACAACACCGTGCTTGGTGACAAGTGCACGACCAGCTTCACAACACCGTGCTTGGTGACGAGCGCACGACCAGCTCCACAACAGAAAAGTTGTTGAAACTTGAACGACCTCTTTACAACTCTTGAGTAACCAAAAGACTCTAAATCAACTCTGATAGTACTGGCTTTTGGCTAAGAGAAGTGCAGGTGAGATTTGAAAATCTTAGATCGTTTTGAAAATACTTGAGTAGTAGAGAAGAGAAGATGAAGAAATGAATTGATGATTTGAAACGAAAAGTTCTTCTCTATTTATAGGTGTTTTCACCAACCGAACTCGGGCAGAACTCGGGCAGAGTTCGGGTGCAAATATCTCGCAAAGAGACGTTGCTCGCTGATTTGGAGGCAACAGAAGTTTGAATACAAACTGACCGAACTCGGTCAGAGTTCGGACCGAACTCGGGCCGAACTCGGCTATGAGTTCTGTCAAGAGATATTTAAAATTCTTTTGTAAAAATAGTTTTCAAACATGTTTTGGTTATTTGTAAAATCATTTGAAAAGACTATTTTCGAAATATGTTTTTGAAATATTTGTAATCGAAAATACGAATGGTAAAAGTAAGCTTTTGAAATAAGGACAGTTTTAACCCTAAGCCAGTATTACCAAAATTGATTTTACAAAGTAATTCCTAGACTCAATAAAATATAAAATACAGAATAAAAAATAAGAACTGAGTCTTCAGAAGATTTGATGATGTTGACGCTTTGATTGATGTGGTACATCGTCCGTTGAATATGATTTCATGAATCCTGAAATGATTAGCAGCATTTTCTATTTTTTGTGTATTGACTACAGTGTGTGTTGATTATCAAAATCGAGTGTGACCATGGAATGGGCCAACAATCTCCCCCATTTTGATAATTGACAAACTTGAGTCTATACCAAAATATATTTATATCAAGTAGAACAAAATATAAAAAATACCTGAAAAAAATATGTTGTTTGGATTTTTGTTTTTGGATATGTCCTCGCTTGCTTTGGTATACTCTTTTTCTCCCCCTTTGTCAAGTAGTAAAATGAATAGGCTCCCCCGAAAATCGTGAAGCCAACAATAAAAGACAAGACAAAGTGAAGCAAAAAAAAATAATCACAGCATAGATATACATGGAAACAACTGGAATAAAATGAACTATCTCATAATAAAGTAAAATATCATAGAAGTTTCCACTAGAAATCAAAAAAAGTACAACTGATAATGTCTAACTAAACAGTTTAGACATGAAATGAAATAAAACTACTACATCAACTGCATCAACTAATAAAAAATCTACTATCCCATGGCTGAATCTACGTCACATCGTGGCGTCGTCCGCACCTGGAGGATCATGAGGGAAGTATGCTGTGGTCGGGTCGAAATACTGAAAAGTAATCTCATCAGTAAATCGAGGACCAGGGAAAGCCGGGTGAGGAAGGATGGTGACCGGATGGACTGGATCCTGAGCCAGGCTATAGTGAAGGTCAGCAATACTATTTCTCAGCACCTGGGCCTGAGAAATGTGCCTGAACTCTGAGTCCTGATGACGTTGCGTAGAGACCGCAACAAAATCATCGAAGCGCTGGAAGAAAGTCTGATCGAATCCTGGGGCAGGGACCGGAGCAGGATGAGCATCAGCTGCAGGGGCCTCAGCATCAGCAGCTGGAGCAGGAGCAGCTCCAGGAGGTGCAGGGAATCGACGAGAATGAGTCAGCTCAACAGGTGGAGAGGAGATGGCACACGTCTCAAGATCAATCTCGAAACGTCGAAAGATCGAAGTAAGGTGCATCGGATAAACTAGATTCCTGCCTACATTTTTGCAGTTAAGTATCCAGTTCATCATGGTTTTGGGAACGGAGAAAGGAATGCCAAAGTGGATGTGATATAGAGCAGAAAGTTCCAAAAAGGTAACTTCATTTGTAGATCCTTTCTTCGGAAGAAGAGCAAAAAATACCATACGATGAAGTTCATAAAAAGTTTGGTTCAGATGTTTGGAAAAGATTCTCCGGGAAGGAGGATTAGGGTGACAAATTAATTCCCTAAAGGAAGCCAAAGTGACATCGGCAGGGAACTGAATGTGGTAGATGTCAACTAATGCATCACCAAGATCAGGAAGATGAAAATATTCGCTGATATCAGTGGCGCTAAATTCTAACTCTTGCCCAGAAATGCAAGAATAGAAATTACCGTTAGGTTTTACATGCAGATTGCAGTGAAACATGCGAACGGCGTTGTCATAAATGCTCTCTTGGACCTCGAAAAAATTGCGGTATCCAAGTTGGTCAAAGATTGGAGCATATTCAAAGAAAGTAGTAAAGTTAATGAAGGCTCCAGAGCAAATACGACGACTAGAGAAGGAATCAAACCAGAGATCCGAGAAGTCTTTGTCGGGAAACAAAGTAGAATCGTAATCTTCAGGATCTCTAGGTCTAGCTGGACTAAAGAGACTAGCAGGGGTATAGTCAGAGGATGAGGAAGCACCTTGGGAAGAGTTTCCTCTTTGACGTTTGGGGGCCATGAGGAGATGGATAGAAAATACCTTCAAAGAAAAGGAAGAAGAAGGAAGATGACCGCCCACTGGAACTCGTCAAACCCTTGCTAAGATGGAGGAGGAGAGGCTTCTAGTAGAAGAGAAAGGCTTTCCACGTTTTGGTATGAAGAAAGAGTGGAAGGAAAGCTGGATTATATAGCCTCTAGGGCCGGCTGTTCGGTTCTGGATGTTACCACAGCGCCGATCGAACTCGGTCCGAATTCGGTCCGAACTCGGTCAGAGTTCGGCCACTTGCATTCTCGAGACAGTCAAAGCAGTCAGGTAAATAAAAGTTGTAATTAATAACGTTTGACTAGTTTATTAAATAACTGCTGTTATTTTCGGGTTAACTATAGGGGTTGTCCCAGCTAATGGAGGTTCACCGGGGAACTCTTAAATACCGCTTCGCTTCGACCGTAGCCGTGGTGACAGACATACCCTTTGTAAGTTTGTCCCCAAAAATAATTTTCGTTAAATAATAAATTACCAAGTCATAAATACAGTTTTAATTACCATATGCATTATGAGTCCGAGAATTCAAGAATGCCGAGCTCACGCCTTAAGATGTTAAAACGGTCTTCAGCCAATGGTTTAGTGAATATATCTGCTAGTTGATGAACAGTATCAATAAATTCTAAGCAAATATCCCCGTGTAGTTGATGATCACGAAGAAAATGATGTCTAACTTCTATGTGTTTTGTGCGTGAATGACAAACAGGGTTCTTAGTCAGATTAATTGCACTAGTGTTATCACAATAAATAGGAACATTTGTATAGTGCAGATTGTAGTCCTCTAAGGTTTGTTTCATCCACAAAATCTGAGCACAACAACGTCCTGCGGCGATATACTCAGCCTCAGTTGTTGATAATGCTACTGAATTTTGTTTCTTGCTAAACTAAGAGACAAAGGCTTTTCCCAAGAAATAACATGTGCCACTGGTACTTTTACGGTCTACTTTGCATCCAGCAAAATCTGCATCCGAGTAACCTATAAGGTCAAAGGATTTGATTTTAGGATACCATAAGCCAACTGTAGAAGTTCCTTTAAGGTATCGGAAGATACGCTTAACAGCACTAAGATGTGATTCCTTAGGGTTTGCCTGATAACGTGCACATATGCAAACGCTAAACATAATATCAGGGCGACTACCAGTTAAATATAATAAACTACCAATCATACCTCGATACTTACGCTGATCGACAGGTTTGCCACTTTTATCAGCATCAAGCTTTGTAGATGTAGCCATAGGAGTCCCGATTGGCTTTACATTCTCGAAGTCGTACTTTTTCAGTATGTCCTTCGTGTACTTGGCTTGGTTGATGAATGTTCCATTCGAGTGTTGCTTGATTTGCAGTCCTAGGAAGAAGTTCAGCTCTCCCATCATACTCATCTCAAACTCACTCTGCATACACTTGGCAAAATCTTGACAGAGTTGTTCATTAGTAGAACCAAATATAATGTCATATACATAGATTTGCACTAGAAGAATGTCATCATTCATGGATTTAATAAACAAAGTGGTATCAATCTTGCCTTTTGAAAATCCATTTTCAAGTAAGAAGGCACTTAGGCGTTCATACCAAGCACGAGGTGCTTGTTTGAGTCCATAAAGTACTTTCTTAAGCTTGAAGACGTGATCAGGTTTTTGAAAATCTTCAAAACCGGGGGGTTGTTTCACAAAAACCTCTTCTTTTAAAAAACCATTTAAAAATACGCTTTTCACGTCCATTTGAAAAAGTTTGAAATCATTAAAAAATGCAAATGCGCAAAACATGCGGATGGCTTCTAGTCTAGCAACAGGAGCATAGGTCTCATCATAATCAATTCCTTCTTCTTGATTATAACCTTGTGCAACTAGACGTGCTTTGTTGCGTAGAACTTGTCCATCTTCACTTAGTTTATTTCGGAACACCCATTTGGTACCAATTATCGATTGACCAATAGGTTTAGGAACGAGTTCCCAAACTTGGTTTCTCTCAAATTGATTAAGTTCCTCTTGCATGGCAGAAATCCAAAATTCATCAGAGAAAGCTTCATCAACATTTTTAGGTTCTATTTGTGAAATAAAAGCTACATTAGCTGCTACTTCAAAATCTTTAAGAGATGAACGTGTACTTACACCTTTGGTTACATCACCTATAATGAGAGTTTCTGGATGATCTGGCTTGAATCTCAATGATTCAAATCTTTGGGCCATACCTTTCACAAGGCTCTTCTCAGTTCCAACATCTTCGGAACTTTTATCAGTTCTTGCCTCTTGGGTAGGATCTTTCTCAGAACTCTTCTTAGTCTTTTTAGGTGCATCTTCATCATCACTGTCGCTAGATCTGTGACTATTCAACTCATCAAAGGTAACATTAATACTCTCTTCAACAATCATAGATCTTTTATTAAAAATTTTATATCACTTACTCTTAGCAGCATATCCGAGAAATATCCCGTCATCTGCTTTGGAGTCGAACCTTTCCCAAGTTATCCTTGGTGTTCAGGATGAAACAGCGACAACCAAAAACTTTAAAATAAGAAATGTTTGGAATTCTTCCAAACCAAAGCTCATATGGTGTTTTCTTCGAGATTGGTCGAATTAACACCCTATTTAAAATATGACAGGCTGTACTAACAGCTTATGCCCAAAAATATTTAAGAAGATTATGCTGATTAAGCATGACTCTAGCCATTTCGCTTAGAGTTCGGTTCTTCCGCTCCACAACACCATTCTGTTGGGGAGTTCTAGGACAAGGAAATTCGTGGTAATATCCACTATCATCACAAAACTTTTTGAAATCAGAATTTTCGAATTCGCCACCATGATCACTTCGGATACGAGTAATCATGAAACCTTTTTCGTTTTGTACCTTTTTACAAAATATCTGAAATTCAAAAATAGTATCACTTTTGTTTGATAAAAAGTAAACCCAAGTAAATCGAGAGAAATCATCAACAATAACAAAAGCATAGAGTTTACCGCCAAGACTAGCGACTCTACTAGGACCAAATAAATCCATATGAATCAACTGCAAAGGTCTCGAAGTACTTACACCGTTGATGGATTTAAATGTAGACCTATGTGCTTTGTTCTTTTCACAATCAGCACATACCATATCTCTCTTGAATAAAATTTCAGGGAGTCCTTTTACCAACTTCTTTGTATTTAATCGTGAGATAGTATCCATGTTTGCATGTCCTAGTCTCATGTGCCATAGCCAGCTTTCATCTTGATTGGCTACTAGGCACCTTCCTGCATTATTAGTATTCTCCAAAAAGAAAACATAAATGTTGTCTTCTCTAATCCCTTTATATACGGGATCACCAGATGACATATCATATATGATATATTTATCTTTCACAAAATTGACACCATAACCATTATCTGCCAAATGACTTATGCTCAATAGGTTATGTTTCAATTCAGTTACTAGACAAACAACCTTTATTATTGGATAAGGAGAAATACCTACAGTACCATTACCTATAATATCACCTCTCAAGTTATTTCCGAAGGAGACGTATCCTTCTTTCTTCATCGATAGCGTAGCGAATAAGGATGCATCACTAGTCATGTGTCGCGAACATCCGCTATCGAGGATCCATTTGCTTCTAGCATGAGAGGGTTGAGGGTCCACCTACAAAACAAGTAGATGAATCCTTTGGTACCCATTTTCTGAAGGGTCCATACTGATTAGCTTTAGGTCTCCAGACTAAAGTGTGATTGTCAACAAGCTTTCTTGCTAAACAATACTGTGATATGTGTCCGTGTGTACCACAATAAGTACAAGTCAGTTTAGAACCAGATGTGGCTGAAACTGTGTTCACATGCTTGTTTGGTTTCTTGGAGAACCTATAAGTGAAAGCATGATGATACTCGTGTTTCTTCTGTGCTTTCTTGTTTTTAGTCCTCTTAGGTGTATGCTTTGCATTAGGACTAAAATTAGCCTGTGTCACAGGCATTTCCTGTTTGCCAAACTTGATTTCTAACTTTTTAGAAATCACAATAGACTCTTCATATTTAGCAGTCATAACTGAGAGTCTCTGTTCTGTTACTAAGTGCATCCTCTTCTCTGTGTCATACAGTTTTTGTATCTTACCATAATCTCTTTTTTTCTTTTGAATAGTGAGGATAGCCTCATGATAGTCTACCTTGAGATTGGCTATCTCTTTCGTGTTACCGGTAGTAGACGTCTCTTTAATATCTTGAATAAGATTGGACAGTCTAGCTAACTCAGTTGTGTATGCCTTAATCTCTTTTCGAGATTGCTTATACTTGTCAAGCACATTTTTGTGTTCTTCAAGTAAATCGTTAAAGGCATTTTCTAACTCATCGAAAGTAAAGTCATCATATAGAGGGTTTGAAGATACCTTATCAAATGCCATAAGACAGACATTTGCATTGCCGCAGGGTCTATCCTCTTCTTCAAAATCACTGGCATCACTTTCATGCCAGATGCTTGTGTTGGCATACTTTCGACCAGTTGTAGCTTTTCTGCTTGATCTTGATCTGTCATATGGACTGCTCTTCTTGGTGGTTGGACAGTCCTTCTTCATGTGCCCTGACTTCTTACATCCAAAGCATATGGTTTCATCTTTATTGCTTTCTTGGACATCTTTCTTCTTTCTGCTTGTAAACTTTAGGTACTTCCTGAAGTTCTTCACAAGTAGGGCTTGTTCATCACCACTTGAGGATTCTTCATCGGAATCGTTGTATGTCGGCTTTCTTGCATGAGCTTTGAAGGCAATAGTTTTCTCCTTTGGTGTTGCTTCTTCAAAATCTTGCAAATCGAGTTCATGGGTCATGAGCTTGCCCATCAAAGTTTCCAACGACATTGTGGTGAGGTCGTTTCCTTCAATAATTACTGTAGCTTTTGGATTCCAGTTCTTTGTTAGAGCCTGCAGCACTTTTCTAATCTTCTCGTGATTGCTGTAATCCTTACCAAGAGATTGCAAAGGATTAGTTATAACAAGGAAACGAGTAAACATCTGTGTAATTGACTCATCGGGTTTCATCTTAAAAGATTCATATTCCTGAGTCAGTCTACTAATTTTGGATTCTTTCACTTGGGAAGTCCCTTCATGGGTTACCTCAAGGAGTTTCCAAATTTCGTGAGACGTCTTGTAGGTTGAAACTCTGTTGAACTCGGTTTTGTCAATTGCACAGAATAGTGCATTGATGGCTCGAGCATCAAGTCTAGCCTTTGCTTTTTCAGCATCGGTGTACTTGTCATGCGGCTTTTCCATAAGAATACCTTCAACCACTGTAGGTGGTGGTTTCTTATACCCATCAATGACTATTGACCAAAGATCAAAATCTAGAGATTTAAGAAAGAAAGTCATTCGTGTTTTCCAGTACGTGTAATTTGTTCCATCAAATAGAGGAGGTCTATTTGTGGATTGCCCTTCACCGTTGAATATAGATTTCACGGCTGCCATATATATTTTCTTTAGGGTATGTTATATAAGAATATAACCTGCTTTGATACCAATTGTAGGATCGTTGAGCACCTCTAGAGGGGGGGTGAATAGAGTGCGTGTGTGCAGCAGAAAAATAATCCCCAATTAAAAATTAAACTATGGCAGATATGTAAGAGACAGTAAATAAAGATAGAGAATTCAAACTCAGTGACACAGCGATGTATACTGGTATCCCTCTGAGAGGACTAATCCAGTCTCGAGTACTCTTTCTCGATGTTAATCCACTATGGCACAAGCTTTAACTGAGAGCTTGCAATCTCTTACAACACCGTGCTTGGTGACAAGCGCACGACCAGCTTCACAACACCGTGCTTGGTGACGAGCGCACGACCAGCTCCACAACAGAAAAGTTGTTGAAACTTGAACGACCTCTTTACAACTCTTGAGTAACCAAAAGACTCTAAATCAACTCTGATAGTACTGGCTTTTGGCTAAGAGAAGTGTAGGTGAGATTTGAAAATCTTAGATCGTTTTGAAAATACTTGAGTAGTAGAGAAGAGAAGATGAAGAAATGAATTGATGATTTGAAACGAAAAGTTCTTCTCTATTTATAGGTGTTTTCACCAACCGAACTCGGGCAGAACTCGGGCAGAGTTCGGGTGCAAATATCTCGCAAAGAGACGTTGCTCGTTGATTTGGAGACAACAGAAGTTTGAATACAAACTGACCGAACTCGGTCAGAGTTCGGACCGAACTCGGGCCGAACTCGGCTATGAGTTCTGTCAGGAGATATTTAAAATTCTTTTGTAAAAACAGTTTTCAAACATGTTTTGGTTATTTGTAAAATCATTTGAAAAGACTATTTTCGAAATATGTTTTTGAAATATTTGTAATCGAAAATACGAATGGTAAAAGTAAGCTTTTGAAATAAGGACAGTTTTAACCCGAAGCCAGTATTACCAAAATTAATTTTACAAAGTAATTCCTAGACTCAATAAAATATAAAATACAGAATAAAAAATAAGAACTGAGTCTTCAGAAGATTTGATGATGTTGACGCTTTGATTGATGTGGTACATCGTCCGTTGAATATAATTTCATGAATCCTGAAATGATTAGCAGCATTTTCTATATTTTGTGTATTGACTACAGTGTGTGTTGATTATCAAAATCGAGTGTGACCATGGAATGGGCCAACAGAAGGCACGACTCAAGTCAAAGAATCAAAGGTCAACAGACTTACTCAAGAGTATGAGGTATTCAAGATGAAGCCCAACGAAACAGTTACTCAGATGTTCGAAAGATTCCTGGATATTATAAATCCTTTGTCCTCCCTAGGCAAAGAATACAGTAACCATGAAAAGATTTGCAAACTCTTGCGAGCACTTACCAAGAACTGGACTCCAAAGGCTACTGCAATCATTGAAGGGAACGACCTCGCAACTATGTCCCTCGAAGTACTCACGGGGAAGCTACTCACTCATGAAATGGAGCTACAAGATTTTAAAGAGCCTGCACCAAAGGAGAAGACGATCGCTTTCGAGGCTCAGCACAGAAAAGTTGCTGAAGGTGATTCAGACAGCAGTGAATCTGATGCTGAAGATCAAGCACTCCTAGCAAGGAAATTCAAAAGATTCATGAGATATAAGAAGAGAGCCAAAGAAAACAACAGCAGTAACAACTGATATCAAGATGATGCTGTCTGCTATGGCTGCAAGAAGAAGGGACACATGAAGAAGGATTGTCCTACAAACTCATCATCAAGCAAGAAGAGCAACAAGTATGAAAAAGGGAACCTGAAGAGATCAACATCTCGGAGATATGCCAACACCAGCATATGGCATGAAAGTGAAGCCAGCGACTCAGAAGATGAACAATCAGAAGACGCTGCAAACGTATGTCTTATGGCATCCGATCAGGTATCTACTGAACCTGTAGTTGATACATATGATGACTTCACCTTTGAGCAACTAGGAGATGCCTTCAGTGAACTGATAAGTGATTACAGAAAACTGCGTAGTAAATATCAGACCTCTAAGAAGGTACTCAAAGAGTACAAAGGAGAAATAGGAAGACTTACCGACCTACTAGTTGAGGTTAGAAATAATGTTAGTGAGTCTGGTGAGCTTTCCTCTATCAAGCTCTTATTACACGAGACTACCAAGTTATCTGAAGAGAAAGACAAAGTTATTGACCAGCTCAAAGAAGAACTTTCTAAAGAGAAGAAAAGTTTTCAAAGTGCACAAATCAGAATAGAAATACTCACTTCTGATTATACTAAGTTGTATGACACTTCCAAAAGATTAGAAATTAGGTTAGGAAAACAGCCTGAGACTGCTGCTTCCTTCCCTAACACGTGTCACTTACCGAAAAATCGGAACATTCCTAAGCCAAATACTGTCAGACCTACCCCTATCAAACCTTTACCCCAAAAGGTTAAGCCCAAACAGGATTATAGATATGCTTTCTTCTACACTAGAAAACCCAAACCTACCAGACATACACACCACTCAGCTTTCAACACTCAACATGCACAATATCATTATTATGGCCTCATTGGTCATATTTCACCTGCATATAGAGTCAGAAAGCTTGTTGATTGAAATATTTATGCTTGGATACCAAAGGCTAAGATTTCAAGAATCTACAAGAAATGGGTACCAAAAGTTTTATCTGCCAATTGTTTTGTAGGTGGAACACCCTTCACATGCTAAAAGCAAATGGATCCTCGACAGCGGTTGTTCACGGCATATGACCGGTGACGCTACATTATTTGCAACACTGTCGAAGAAGAAGAAGGAATGTTATGTTTCCTTCTGTAATAACTTGAAAGGGTATATCATTGGTATCGGTGATGTTTGTAGATGCTTAATGGCTAAAAGTGATGAGAGTCATCTGTGGCATATGAGACTCGATCACGCAAATATGGATACAATCTCAAAATTATCCACAAAGAAGCTAGTACGCGGTTTACCTGACATTACATTCAAGAAGGATTCGGTATACAGTCAATATGAAAAGAACAATGCTACCCGATCCACATTCAAGTCAGTAAACGTAGTATGTACTACTAGACCTCTACAAATGCTTCATATGGACTTATTTGGTCCTAGCAGAGTTGCTAGCCTCGGAGGTAAACTTTATGCTTTTGTAATTGTAGATGATTACTCTAGATACACGTGGGTATACTTCTTGACACGCAAGAATGATGCATTATCCGAATTTGTCGCCTTTTGCAAGAAAGTACAGAATGAAAAAGGTTACATGATCACTCGTATTAGAAGCGATCATGGTAGCGAATTCGAGAATGCAGAGTTTGAGCAATTTTGTGATACACATGGTTTTGTACACGAGTTCTCCTGCCCTAGGACTCCACAACAAAATGGAGTTGTGGAACGTAAGAACAGAACTCTATCTGAAATGGCCAGAGTAATGTTAAACCAGTTTAGTCTACCCAAATATTTTTGGGCTGAAGCTGTCAATATAGCTTGTTTTGTTCTCAATAGAGTTCTAATTCGACCCAAATCGAAGAAGACTCCATTTGAGTTATGGTTTGATAGAATTCCATCAGTTTTATATTTTAGAATATTTGGTTGTAAATGCTTTATTCTTAATACAAAAGACAATTTGGCAAAGTTTAACGAAAATGCCGATGAAGGTATATTTTTAGGTTATGCGGCCAAGAGCAAAGGATACAGAGTCTTCAACAAACGAACCATGATCATCGAAGAATCAATCAATGTCACTTTTGATGAACTGAATCAAATGACTATCGATGACAATGACGAAGATCCAACTGTACCAAGCTTAACAACATCTGATTCTCTACCAAGCTCGGCAATAGCTGATCCTCCTAGAGAAGATCCAGGAACCAGCTACCTTCAGAGTCTGCCGAAAAGATTAAAATTTACGGCTGATCATCCAAAGGATTTGGTAATTGGTGACATTACCAAAGGTGTAAGTACTCGTACATCCAGTAGAGATATTGTTTCTAGTGTTGCATTTATTTCACAGCTAGAATCCAAAACTATTGATGAAGCATGTAGTGATAATTTTTGGATAGATGCTATGCAAGAGGAATTAAACCAATTTGAACGGAATCAAGTTTGGGAACTTGTTCCCAAGCCTATTAATCATTCGGTCATTGGCACCCGTTGGGTATTCCGAAATAAACTAAATGAGAATGGTTTAGTGACTCGTAATAAGGCTCGACTCGTAGCTCAAGGATACAATCAGGAAGTAGGTATCGACTACGATGAGACTTATACCCCAGTTGCGAGATTAGAATCCATTCGCATATTATGTGCATTTGCATGTTTTCATAATTTTAAATTATTTCAAATGGATGTCAAGAGTGCATTTTTAAATGGTTTTATAAAAGAAGAAGTTTTTGTAGCACAACCTCCAGGTTTCACAGATTTCAAAAACCCTGATCATTTTTTCAAGTTGAAGAAAGCTTTATACGGTTTAAAACAAGCCCCTCATGCTTGGTATGATCGTCTAAGCTCTTTTCTACTTGACAACGGTTTTTCAAAAGACAAGGTTGACACTACACTTTTTATTAAGTCCTTTAATGGTAAGATTCTTTTAATACAAGTCTATGTTGATGATATCATATTTGGATCTACTGATGAATCTTTGTGTCAAGAATTTTCTAAGTGTATGCAGAATGAGTTTAAGATGAGCATGATGGGAGAGCTAAAATTCTTTCTCGGACTGTAAATCAAACAAACTGATAATGGGACGTTTATAAATCAAGCCAAGTACACAAAAGATTTGCTAAAGAAGTTTGATCTGGACAATGTCAAACCTATTGGCACTCCAATGGCAACTTCAACAAAGCTTGATATTGATGAATAAGACAAGCCAGTCGACACACGTAAGTATCGAGGTATAATCGGTAGTTTACTTTATTTAACTGCTAGTCGTCCAGATATCATGTTTAGTGTTTGCCTGTGTGCACGTTTTCAAGCTAATCCAAAGGAATTACATCTGTGCGCAGTTAAGCGTATCTTTCGATACCTTAAGGACACTTCTTCTGTTGGCTTGTGGTATCCCAAAACTAAGTCCTTTGAACTTACTGGTTATTCGGATACAGATTTTGCTGGATGCAAAGTTGATAGAAAAAGTACCAGTGGCACATGTCATTTCTTAGGCAAGGCTTTAGTCTCATGGTTTAGTAAAAAGCAAAATTCTGTAGCCCTATCTAAAACAGAGGCTGAGTATATCGCTGCAGGACGTTGTTGTGCTCAGTTTTTGTGGATGAAACAAACCTTGGAAGACTATGATTTATTTTATACACATATTTCTATTTTCTGTGATAACACGAGCACTATTAATTTGACTAAGAATCCTGTATGTCATTCTCGTACAAAACATATCGAGATTCGACATCATTTTCTTAGAGATCATCATCAAAATGGAGATATTGACCTTGTATACATAGATACTGAGAATCAATTAGCTGACATTTTCACAAAACCTCTAGCAGAAGATCGTTTCAATTTTTTACGTCGAGAATTAGGAATTTTGGATATTAATAATGTTAATTGATTTTATTTTATGATTTTATTTCAATATGCAAAAACTGTGTTAGAGATAAGCCAATAAAGAGTCTGTCTGTCACCACAACCATGGTTGAAGCGAAGCGGTACTTAAACGTTTTCCGGTGAACCTCCGCCAGCTGGGACAGTACTCCTACAGCTAATCTGAAACAGTCGCTGTGTAACGAAATTTAATTTATAAAATAATATTAATTATATTATTTTAATGTCAAAATTACTAATCTTTGAATTAAATATTTGAAATGAGCCAATAGAAAAGAAAGTATTTCAAATAAAACCCAGGCGAATTCGGCCAGACTTCGGACCGAATTCGGCCCAAGTTCGGTTGAAGGTATCAGGTTATATAACCAGAACCCGACAGCCTTTCTTCTTCATTGCTTCAAAACTACATCAACAGCAACAGCAGCCGCGCGAGAGAACCCTCTAACCCTAGTTCCTCACCACCCTTTTTCTTCCAATCCAAGTGGTGAAATCAATCCAAACTTTGGATTCGTGCGGAGTTCGTTGTTCTCTACAATATACTCAAATTTTGGGAGGTATAACTCCTTATTTTCCCTCCATTTATTTTCGTGTATATTTTCTTTTATTGCACAAATGGCACCTAAGGGATTTAACCCCTTCAAGAGGAAGAAGACAACCAACCCAAGTGAGGAAGGTTCATCTTCGAATCAACCCACGAATTCTCTCTTTTTGCCAGTCCAATCTAGCGATGGCGCGTTCGACGGGTTTTACTTTCAAACCCTAGATCAAGCCCTACTGTGGTACGGAGATTTTTCCATGAGATCCATATGCACAGGCGCTCCCATCAAGTGGACTATATTTCCAGATCATCGCCATTTCTTTGAGGCATTGGGGTTACAGCATTTTGTTAAACTTTGTTTTCCCATAGCAACTAATGCCATTAGGCTATTTTACCACAATTTCATATTAAACACGTTTGATGTAAGCACTCGTGTTGGAGGATTAGATATCAATTTCAATGATGTTCTCTTAGCGGAGATCCTTGGTATTCCCAACGAAGGTGAACCGCTTGTTGATATCACTGAATTTGATTTCCCCGACGGCACGACACTTACTAGTTTTAAAGCGGAACTCTGTGCACCTGATAGAGTTCGCTCTGGAAAGTTCAAGGCAAACAACTTGAACTTGTTTAATTATGAATTGCACCGTATCATTTACTCCACTCTTTTTTCGAAGTCTACTTCGAAGGATGATGTCACGTCTCTTGAATTATCTGCTATGTATCACATTCTTAAGGGGATTCCATTTTCTGCCCCTAAGACCATTATTCAAATGATGGGACATTGTCGTGCAAGAGATGGAAATCTCTCTTATGTGATGATTCTCCCATGCATCTTCAAGCGTTTCGACATTGATTTATCAACTTGTACTCAAGATCCTGAGCCCAAGTTTCTCAAGTTATCTCGTCACAGTATGACTGCATCTGCTCCTCCTACTGCTCCTGCTACTGCTCCACCTCCTCAGCAGTATGCTATGACATTTGAGGGCATACACCAGCACCTTCAGATTTTTACGTCTCGATGACGGACATGGCTCGCGAACGTGAGTTCCGCGACATCACCCGTTATCAGGCGATTGTAAATTCTTTAGCTGATCTTCGTTTCGCCCAGACTGGACATTCTACCGGTTCCATTCCTAGAGATCCAGCTTTCTCTGGTTACCGCTGTGAGGATGAGTCTGTTCATGCCTACTTTTAGCCCGGTAACGCATATGATTGGTACCGTTCTGACCGTGCTTCTCGAGATTATATTGGTGAGTTTTACACTGGCGCTCATCCTCACCCTTCTGGCACGGGTACCTCTGCAGCTGGTCCTTCTGGACATGCTGGTCTTGCTGCTACTGATGATGATGATGATGAGGTGTTGTGATATGTTGATTTTTGAGACTTAGACATTATCTACTGTATACATGGAAATGCTCCGACATTCCAAGTTTTTTATATGTTTTTTAGACTTTATTATCAGGGCTTGTACTGGATATTTTATTGATGTCTTCTGAACATTCATCTTTATGGATTTCGTAGTTTATGGTTCACATCAGTTTATTTACTTAGCATCTTTTTCTGCTTTAATACATGCCTGTGTATAATTCTATGTTTATTATAAAATGCCTGAGTACAAATACATGCCTGTGCTGTCATTCAAATTTTCATTACTATTTCTATCTGATTATTTTCTTGAGAGATATCATTTATCATGATTATTTTCTTGTGTTTCTTCACTGTTTGTTATTTATGCATTGATTGCGGGGGATTTTTTCTCTTTTTGCAATTATTTTGCTAAATAACAACGGGGAAGAAAAATAAAGATCTAACATTTCTTTTGAAAAATGCAGGACATGAACTATTTTTGATTTTATTTCAAGCTTAAATGTTATATCATTCATAGTTTGTCAATTATCAAAATGGGGGAGATTGTTGGCCCATTGGTCATATGGTCAAACTGATTTTAATAATTGATCAAACTCTGTCTGGATATATGAAGCTAGTCAAGATGTATCGGACTCTTGGACATGATCAAGAACAGCTATCTACTCAGTTCAAGACCGAAGCGATGTTTGCCTGTTCGAGTCTGTATTTCTTTAAGCAATATATTTTTCATTTTATTGAGTCTAGGAATACGTTGTACACCGAGTCGTACTGGCAAATAGTGTCACGAACCGTACCCTAGAGTTAGGGCACGAGAAGTGGGTACGTCAGCCTACGCCGCAGTGTCGGCGGTAGAACGCTGTCCTAGGTCTCATGCATCTAACAGTATAAGGCTAAACAGTTTATACTCCCCGAATGGGGGTGACATAGCAGGTACAGACTCAATCACATCTAAGTAGCGCATGATAAGGATAGATAAATATAAAATCCAAAAGAGGTACATAGAGAGAATCTAAGTGTCTAAGATAACAAATCCAGAAATACATCTCAAATCTCCAAACTCAGATACTGTAATCCATAAAGTAAATACAAATCCAGACAATTGAAATAACTATCTAACAACCTCTAATGTGTC